>JAANSP010001928.1:0-13952 GCA_036850745.1 Homidia socia | reverse complement strand
TGGTCATAATACCCTATAAAAAAAGAAACCAGCACCTTGATGTTAACGTTTACATACAATACACACATTTATAGACCAATAAACGACCCAGTGATGCCAGTTCAAATTTTTTACTTCAAAAATACTTTTGGTCGAAGTTCGTTTTCTAGAAAATTCTTTACCCATAACCTCTCTTGAGCTCAAAACGTACTTTTGTCAACGGATTTTAGCTCTAACTGTGCTTCTGCCACAATAAATTTTAACTCTAATCGTGCTTTTGTCACATTCAACTGTACTTCTAAAAGCATTTTTGTCCTAATTAGTTTCAGTTCTTAGGTTTTTTGTCATAAAGTTTTTATGCCTGAGATCAATGAATAACTTCCAAACAAAAATGCATGGTTGTTTATATTCATTTTTGTTATATTTAATTAAGCTAACTTATGTTAAACCAACATAAATGTTGTGATTTGTGAATGAGAAACAAGAACACTGATTATGCCAGATAAAGAAATCAATTGGATTTCAAAGATGTTTGAACACGAGATTGTCAAAGCCTGGATAAATACGAATCATGTAAAGCTCGAATCGATACAGGAATTTTTTGATTCACCAAATCCAAAAAGACTTGGAAAGGAAAATTCACCACTATTTGAGAACATGGAGCAGGAACAGGTCGCTAAATCAAGGAAGCGCCGACTTTTTACACGAGAGGAAACCGAAAATATTGTATCAGGATACCGTAAACACGGTGGCCAATGGAAGAAAATACTTGAACAGTACCAATTCAACAACCGAACGACCACTTATCTCAAGGATAAAATTCGAAATTTGAAAAAGAAGGGAGTTATTTAGTGATTCGTCTCGGATACAAAATATTTGAAATATTCATATGTTGTCCAACATATTGCAGTTGCTGGGATATGTGTTACGACTCTGGGACCGAACCCTTTTAGGAATCCAGGCCATCCATATGTGGAATAAACCAATCGGAACCCGTCCAATGTCCCTTTTACATTTTGGACCTGTAAATTGCTCGTCATACCCTTTGTCTGTAAAAGTGTTTTTACAACATCTAATGGAGTGGTCAGGGAAGAAGCAACAGCACCAGCACATCCGCCAGAGATTATGTGGGCCAGAGGGAAATACTTCTTTTCCGGATTCAAGTATCTATTGCACAATTCATAGGTCAGGAAATGAAGCATATGAAAGGGCACATTCAGAAGAATGGTGGTTGGATACGAAACATAAAAGGCCACGATTCCCTCGGTTTTGTATACAGTAGATAAACAATGAAATATGGATCTATACCGAGAGTGGTGACTTTGCATTCGCTGTTTGATTACATCAAAAGGGTTCATCAAAACATCGCTTGCCATGGAAGCACATGCTCCAGAAACTCCGATTTTGATAATGGGGTGGACATGGGAAGACAATATTCTTTTGCTTTTTTCATAGGTGTAAAAGTACAAGGCATGTGCAGGACCAGCACCCAAAATTACAGATCCCACTCCTCTCCAAAGCTGGCCCGATCCAGTTCCAAGATTGACCCGCAGAGCATGGGCTAGACTGTTGTACGGCGTTCCGCCAATAACTTGCATTCTAGTCTTGATCGAGTCAATAGGATACATGATACAATGTTCGGAAATACCTGCCAATGCACCAGCAATCAATTGGAATATTGGTGGAGTATCATTTGGAAGCGATCCGTAATCTTCGTCACTCATTGCCTTTTGCGTTTTAGACTTGCTGTCTTTGCTTTTGAAGAAAAGTAAATGGACGTGTTCTGTAAAGGATGTTTCAATCTTTTGGAGGTTCCAGTTACACAGGATGTAATTGTCTGCAGGGCCTGCGGAAGTAGTATCTCGTCATCAGGTACATGAACAAATCAAGTACTATCGTGCTAGTGTTTTTGAACAAAGAACTCGAACACGGATATTCCAAGACAACCAAATTCCTGAAAAAGAAGGCAAATGAGGAAAAGGGTGCCAAGGTCAAGGAAACGTGTCCCAAATGTAATCATGATGAAATGATGTTCCACACTGTTCAACTGAGGTCTGCGGATGAAGGGCAGACAGTCTTTTTCATATGCTGTAGATGCAGGTAAGATACACGACATAGATCACTTATCATTAGTCACAAATATTCTATCAATACGTGATCATTATCAAATAAAAAGTGCAATGTTCCGACTTTCAACCATAGAGGACGGTATTAGAATTCCTCCAGGCAGTTTGGGGAGGGAATGTAAACATGTAGTTTTTAGAGAGTTACTCAATCGATACGCCAACAGAGTGATAGAGAATATGGGTTTGTGTATCACAATCTACGACATTCTAAACCTCTATAATCCCATTGTCCATGCTGGAGAATCTGGACCACTGGTCGAAACTAGGTTCAGGGCAGTAATGTTCAGACCATTTATAGGACAAATGCTCGTAGGGAAAATCCGAACGACCAACGAAACCGGATTATACATTTCCATTGGCTTTTTTGACGACATTGTCGTCCCAAACATTTATTTACCAGCCAATTCTAAATTTGACCAAACAAGTCAATCATGGTTCTGGTACAAAGCCGGAAATACCGTATTCACAAAGAGAGAATCTTGGATAAGATTCAGGGTAATGAACGAGACATTTCAAGAGTCATCACAAAGGAATACAAAACCGTCGACCAATACAGTTCCATCATATCAAATAATAGCATCTATTGTTGAAGACGAATTCGGAATGATAGAATGGACCAAGTAAGAATTCCTCGGGTCTCGGACAAGAGGCCAAAGGCCTATCACCAGTGGGATCCTCACAAAGAGGAAACGGTAAGAATTGTCAATCGTCATGGACCCAAAACCTAGAAGGTCATTAACGCCACAAGATCCACTATCCGAGATAAAAAGGGCTTTACTATCTTATGGGATGTATCGAGGAAAATAAAAATGGTAGTTGATGTACCGGTCAATTTTGATGCGTTGAAAAAGACTCTAGAGTTTGTAGAACAAAGATCGACAATGGATACAAGAAGAATAGATTTGGTAGATTTCAAACCAGATCAGCCATTTTCTATGGATTATGTTGAAGAAAGCAATTTTACCAATCAAAGGTTTATTCCACTCCCGGAAATCATGATCAAACAGCTTGATCAGCTCCAGAGTAGCTGTTTCCTGGGACTATTTCCAGAAATAGATGGTGTATGGATGACAGTGGATTCCAAGTTGTTTGTTTGGATCATGAAAACGACAGCTGAGAGTTTCCATGCATATACCGAGATTCCTGATATCATAACCACAGTTTCGATTGTTGTTCCACAAAAGAATATATTTGTGGATCAAGTAAAGTACCTGTTTGTTGTTTCTACAATAACCAGAATCATTGTACTTGGGTTTAGGAAGAACGAATCTGGAGACTATGAAATTGTAGACACCCAATTATCAGTTTCATCTGATGGAGTCGTGATTTTGAATATTGTAGGAACACCACAGGGAAGAATCTTCATGTCTGGAAACAATGGACACTTGTACGAATTGGTTTATTGTGCAGAGGAACGATGGTTTGGAAATAGATGTTGGAAAATAGACCATAGTTCCACGATTATTTCATACCTTGTTCCCACATTTCTAAACATTTTTTGTAAAGAGCCCATTATCCAAATGACATTGGATGCCTCTAGAAACCGTCTTATTTGTCTTTCAGATCAAAGCAATATTCAGGTATTTCGCGTGGACAATACAAGTGGATTTGAACAGTTGTGTCACATCAAGAATGTTTACGATAGATTTCTGGATCATTGTCCCCAATCGCTATTATTCAAGAAACAGGAATTTGGTATTATTTCGGTTCATTCCATGACAAAGCAAGAATCCACATGTAGTTTCTTTGGGTTGACCACATCTGGCATTCGGTTATATTTCCAGGTACTTGATACAGGGACATGGTCACTAGTTAATGTTCGCCTTCCATTTCAAAATCATCGATTGAAGAACACACCAGATAAACCATTTGGAATAGGACGGTTGAATTTCCATATATCGTACTATAATAGAGGAGTGTTGTTAGCAGCACATGGCTGTAACGATGAAGATATTTTATGGGGAATTGATTTCAATAGAAACTGGGAAAGTCATCGAAAAAGTGGATTGGAAAGTCATTCCATATATGGATTCAAAGGGAAAACATGGGCAATTGTTGAACAATGTGGACCATTGAGCCAGACCCGCTTTTTCCGACCTGATGAAATGATAGAAAAAGCCAGTCTTTTAGGAAAATTTGACGAATACTTTGACCAACACCATTTAGATCCACGGACTTTTTTGGTCTTGTCCAATACAGGGATCCAAGTGTTGGAACAGCTTCGACCAACTGATATTTTAGAGAAAATGGTTATTGAATCTCAAGGACAGCTGAACCGAGATTTAGAACAGTGCCTGGAAAGATATTCACGAGATGAACAATGTTATTTACTACTATTATCCGCATGCAGGAACAGGGATAAGAGTGTTTGTCTCGACACCAATACTAGGATGCAAACAAAATTGTGGATGTCGAATCTGTTTGTCAAGATTGGAGGAGATCCAGTTGCCAGGGAAAGTCAGAGAATTGATTTTTCATCGAGGTTTAATGCGCTGATCATGTATTTTTGGAGAGTCACAAGAAGAATATGGAAAGTTGAATTCGGAAAAATGCAAAAAGACAAGGAATTCATGTCGTGGCAATTCATGAAAATTCAAGAGGAGCTGAAGCCACTTGCCGAGTTTATTGAAAAGAACATGACAGGGATCTATTCTATTCACAAGAGTGGGGAGCAGTCTGCATACGAAATCGAGGCTAAACGGGTAGAGAATCTACAGTATTTTATCCAATATACGATCCAGGGATTATCGTTGCTTTCTATTTTGATTGATCAGCCCATCAAAGAACTGGTTGATCGACTAAATGCGATTTTGGCGACAAACATTGAAAGTGTGACAGTGCAGGAGCTTTTATCGTCTGTAGTTGGATACGAAATAATCAAGGAAATTACAAGCGGGCTTATTTTTATGCAGGGAGAACAGTATTCCAACTGGGACGCATTGCTGGATATTGTAACCTTTAAGAGCCCCATGTTCTTTAACCACTCAGACACGGTGTATTTCAAGGTCAAGAGAATATTGGAATCGATAAGGAGTGTTGTGGATAAGAACAAACGACAAGGCATGGTCAACAATTGTCTAGGATTATTGAAAGATAGTAGAGTGGCGACTTATTTAGGACTCGGTAGAATATCGGATCTGGCAGAAGGATGTAGACTCTGCAATCTGCATCCATGCGCCATTGATTTTATTGATTTTATTAGGGGGCAAAAGGAAGGAGAAGACGTGGATCTTTTGATTCAGATGGTGTTTGGATTGCTGGAGGACGCATATTGTTTAAAATCGGATGACACACTTTTCCATGCCAGTCTAGATTCGGCATTGAATTCAATATCCAAATATTTCCACATCAAACTCTATAGCTGGATGGTGGAGAAGCGATGGTTTGATACCTTGGTCCAGATCAAAAGCAAATTTATGGAAGAGTTCTTGACAGGATACCATGACCAGGAGATGAAATCCGAGCCAGATTATTCTACATTCAATTGTAATTTATTATGGAAATATTATGTACACAACAGCAAGTATCTAGAAGCTAGTCGAATTCTTTGCCAACTTGCAGCAAGTGACAAGGTTGGAAAGTTGGAGCAGAGGATAGAGTTGTTGTCACTTGCCCTGATAAACATTAAATCGGTCAAAAATGGCGAAAAGCTGGAAAACAATTTGGAAGAGATAGAAGAACATCTTGATGTGGGGTCTCTTCAAATGGAGATTTATTCAATTCTTCGGGAAACTAGGAAATATGAACAAGAACTAAAATTCCTGGACTCTAAAATCTGTTCCCTGTCCGAATTATACAACCAAATTACTCGGCCTCTTCACTTATGGGGCATGTCTCTCAAGATTATTCACATGGCAAGGTACAATGATGATCCAGGACTAGTTATACGTTGTTGGACCAAAATGATTCAAGAGGAGATGAGCAAATCAAACGGTCTGGTGTCTCTTGCTTCGGGACTGAAAAGCCTCGTTGTTGGGTACAGCAGAAATTTCTCTCATGAGTCGATTGCATTCCCTACCCGATTCCTTTGCCAACATTTGGAAAAACTCTTTTTTAACCTCAGTATCGAGGAAGGGATTTTGAATGGAAATTGGACTGTAAACATACTATTGGAAGCAAATGTCCCCATGAATGTCATTTACGATTCTCTTCACCACCTCTTTATATCCCAAATGTCTCCATGGAACACTGCCGAATCGATAGCTTTTCTGGCACATGATCTGATTTTCCTGCTTGATTACTGCTTTAAATCGTTGGAACACTACAATCATTCCAAAGAGTCTCTGCCACTGGTATCTGTGTCCAAAATCATTGAAAACTGCAACCACCTTGTCCCAATATTGATGCATTCTCAAAACCATATTCTTGTTAGTAAAGTCAATGATCTGAAACAAAAATTCCAAGATTTCTAATAAATGCCCAAGTGTCCACGAATTATCTCGTATTGAAACATTTTTCTCAGTTTGATCATGTCCTGCTGAGTGAAATCAAAGATCTCGCACCAGTCTGTGTTTCCATTATCTACACGAACTCGGTTGATGCAATAGCATAATGCATAGTTCAAAATAAACATTCCACAATCATGGCTGTTATCTTGAAGCGGAATGTTCCGAGGAAAAATCCGTTTCCAACCACCCGAATTCGGCATTGGGCTTTGAAGCTTGTCCTGATGTTCTTTTTCGAGATATTCCATCATATCTTCGAAAAAACCCTGGGGACATTCGAGTAATGAATCAAAGTAAAACAATGATCTTTTTTGAAAATCAATAATTCCGCAACTCCAGTGTGAACAACGATGAATCGGAATTATTATTGTATCCAATTCAAAAATCCTTTGGTTCTTGGTCCACCTTCTCACTTGTTCATATCCCCGTTGCAAAGCCGTGTAAAAGAATGTGTTGAAACAGTAATTCTTTGTACTCCACGTATCGTTGACAAATGTCTCGAGCATTTGGAGATAAAAATTGATGACTTGGTCATTCAGCCATCTTGATGGTTCAAGTGTATCAAGATCCTTGACCATAATAGGAATCCCAAATTTCTCAATAACTATACACAAGGGTGATTTTGTCAGTGTTTTTCGGATGAGGTCTAATCGAGAATTATCCAAGAACTTTATTCGACCACAAGCCACCTGGATTCTCCTATTTAGCCGAGCATTTGTCAATTGTTGTTCCCTAACCAATTTTTCATACTGATGAAAATGTATTCGATCCGAAATTCGGAGCAATTCTCGAATCTGTGAACTCAATTGTTTTATTTTCCATTTAGTATCACCTATACCTGTGGCATTGGTCGTTGAATATCGTTCTTTATCCAACATTCCCATCATCCATTTATTAAAAAATCAAAGTGATTCTAAAAGGGATAATGCTGTCCGTAGAAATCGCTTGGCTGATTCCATGTCTTCATAATCCAAGGCGTTGGTAGCAAATTTCGAATTCTTTTGTGCCTCGATTATGACCCCAAGCCTGCTTTTGCAAGATTCAGTATCTATATCAGGTGTTGATTTGATTTGTTTCGATATAGTAGATGCCTTCCATCTGGAATACTTGATTTTAGTTTCAATTTGTTCATTCAATTCGGATCTAAATAACTTTAACACGTTGAAAAATGTGGCTGCAGCAACGAATGAATGAACAGTTTCTACACAGAATTTTCCCTGTTTCTCGTCCTGAACTGCCATGGAAAATATTTTGGAAGCAAAGGTTTCAATATGGTTGTAGGCAGCTTCATCATTCTGGATAATATCTCCCCAAGTTTCTAATAGACTTGTCTTTTCCTTTTCCAAATCTTTTACCAATTCTGATATTGTATTCTTGAGTTTGGGATCCAGGATCTCTTTTTCGACGGCTAGTTTGGCTGCGTAGAGTCGACAAAAATAGGCTATCAGTGGTTCTCTGCTGCATATCTCGGCAGCTCTGTCCAAATATCCTTGAATAAATTGCAATCCTGGAGCATTCATATTCATTGGCAAAAACGCGGTTTATTGTTGACGTTTGATACCATTGTACAAGTATCATCAACAACAGCTACATCGACAAGATTAATAAACAGGCCGTGGCCTATAATTCCAGGTGTAGATAAGAGTTCCCAATCCAGCTCGTCCAACATTTTAAATGGACAATCACACATCAGGTCAACAATAACAGCACCTTGATCGGAAATCAAAGGACCTGCTTTTTCATTTGAATTTCGAACCAAAGGAGTATAGCCTTTATCCATCCATATTCTCGTAACTACACTCACTGCTTCCGGAACAACTGCTAGAGGAATTCCTCTTTTCCAAACTATTCCCAATGTCCTTTCAGCTCGGTTGATTTTAGATCCATCAACAATAATTATTTTGAATTCGGCACTTGATAAAACAATCTTTTCCATGACATGGGCTCCTCCTCCCCCCTTGATGAGACAGGTTCTGGTTCCATCCATTTCATCCGCACCATCAATGGCAATATCCAAAACATCAAATTGTTTCAATGAACCAAGAACCATTCCACTATCGACAATCAACCTTTCGGATTGAAAAGATGTAGGAATTCCTATAATTCGATCCCATTTTTCTCTAATTATGACATTTGACCATTCGTGCATAAACATTGTCATGGTAGAACCCGTGCCTATCCCCATAACCACTCGATCCTTGGATTTGAATATATTTTCAACTAGAGGAATCAAGCATGCCAAGGCTCTTTGAACTGCACTTTCTTTGGTCATTGCGCAATCGATTCACATGCCTTCGTTTGATAGATCAGATGAATTTTTCTCAACTGCTCAATCCATAAGATCCAAGACCCTCAATCAACCAAGCCATGCACCACAAAAGATCCGAGCAACCAAGGAATATTTGGAATTTAGATCGAAAATAGTCCAGCTGTCCAAGAGTATTATTGATGTAGGAGCAAAACTGGAGGATTTTGCCTCATTGGTTAAAGATAATGTTATTTACGGTGATCATTCACAGATACAGGAAGAATCTCGAAAAGTTCGACAAGAAATTGCCACAATCAATGACAAATTTAGACAACTGCAAGATTTCCAAAAAATTCTAGACCAACACAGCAACAGTTCAGAAAGTGAACATTCAAACCAGATAGTCAATACACTCCAGACCAAATTTGCCACGGTTTCATCAAAATACCAACAACTTTTACATGCACAATCAAAAAACCTGCTAATCACCAACAAACGGAGAAATACTTATGGAACAACTATTGAAGAGTACCGTATAGATAACGACAGTGACCAACCCTCTCTCAACGAGAAACAACAGTCACTTGTCTTGGAAATACCGTCAACAGTTGCCACAACAGAAACATACTACCAGAGTAGAAATACAGCCATTGAAAGCATTGAAAGTGCCATTTCAGACCTAGGTTTAATATTCCAGCAATTGGCACATATGGTGGCAATCCAAGGAGAAACAGTACAGAGAATAGATGCGGATATCGAAGAAGCTCAGTTATATGTAGATAAGGGACAAGAAGAATTATTTAAATATTGGAGAGGTTTGTCATCTAATCGGATGTTGTTAATCAAGTCGTTCGTAGTGATTGTGGTCTTTGTCATTCTATTCTCGGCGTTTTTTTCCTAATAAAATGGAATTTTGTAATGCCATTCCAGTTTCCGAATTCATTCATAAAAAGATGTTGAATTCCGAAGAGATCATCAAAGTAGTTGTATTAAAAATTTATTCACTGGAAAACAATTTGGTGAGGCTGTTGGTGAAAGATTTAACAGAAGAATACAAATTGTTTATTACGATTGATGAGACTAAATATATCAATGATTCAAAGGCCTTGTATTTTTCCGATGTTTTAACCATTGGAGATTCTCAATTGAAAATAAATAGCCAAGTATATGAGCATGGCGAAATGGCGCCTCACTTGACTATTCGAAATGTAATAACAACGTTTCTCGTGAAAAGAACACAATTTGGAGGAGAATTGATCCTAGATATTAATGACCCAAACCAGATAATGTCTGACAAGGTGGAAAGGGAAAAACTAGCTGAACAACAATGTAGAAAATGCAACTACCATACCATTTCCCAAATCAAGAAAGAGATCGACAAGATTCAAACAGACCAGGTGGAAGATCGAAAAAAACGAATTATAGTTAAAGGATTATTCTTTATCAACCATTTATCCGAAACGAGAAAGTCTAGGGGAACTGACCATGTAATGAGCCTACATTTTGTTGATTTTACTAGTCTAACAGGTGAAGATGGAGTAATAGCCAATTTATTTGACAAGACGGGAGAATTTCTTCCACATCTAGGTTCGGTTGGAAATATTATACAGGTGAATCAGCTCAAAGTCCAGTTATTCAATGGAAGGTTGCAAGGGATCAATACAAGACGATTTGGATTTGTTTTATATGATTCCTCAGGAACTGTTATTCAAAGGCATCAAGTCGAATGCACAGAGGAGGCTGATGCAAAAGACAGTCGAAATATCTTCCAAGAACTAGTCTTTAGGTGCAATACATTTGGAATTGTTGAAAAGAAAAGGAATGTAGAATATTCTGATATTCGTCCAAACATGTATTTGGATTTTGTAGGACAAATTGTTGATATTTGTGCCTCAGAACAGATGGATCGAATGACTCTTGTATTGTCAGATTATACTACAAACAAGGAATTCGGAACTTGTCTAGTAAAGTGTTTCTTTTGGGATAAAGATTTAGAAATTGTTTCCACTCTGAGTATTGGCGATGTTGTTTACTTGAAAAATGCCCGCTCAAAGATGAACAAGGAAGATCTTGTATTGACGATAAATAGCAGTTCCGGGAGTTTGGTAACTCGACTTGATCCAGGAGATTATTTGGCCATGGCATTAATGTCTAGACAATTGGAGCATGCCCCATCCAGAAGCATGTCCAAGGTAAATACTGTCAATTTAAACAAGAACCTTCCATTTTCCACAATTGAGCAAGTGTTGGTCCTGGAAAAATGTCCAATTTTGCTTAGATGTTATGTCAAAATCATCAAATTCTTCCCATCCAATATACGAGAACATATTCGACAAGTATGCAAAAACTGTAGAAAGAGTTTTGAAGAAACACAAGAGAAATGCAGCTATTGCGCCAGGGATTTGGAATGGAAATTCATGTTTGGATTGATAGTACAGGATCATACCGGTCAGTTGACAATTTTATGTCACGGGAAAAATGCCGATTTGTTTCTAGGCATTCCAGCGACAGATCCAAAAGAGAACAATGCCTCATACAATCACATAAAATACCTGATCATGACGTTATTTCACGATCAGAATAGAATGTTTGATCTTTGTATTGGATCACAGTACAAAATTGGTACCAAGGAGATACGTTATTCCCTTTGCGAAACAAGAATGATTCTGAACGGAACCAATTTATAGTGACAAAATACAAAGTAGAGCAATTACTAGGACAAGAACAACCCACAATGCCACATAAAATAAAGATGGATTTCCAGAACCATTTGGGACTGGACTGATAGGTAGTTTTCTCATTACATGTATTTCATAATGATTACGGATGATTTCTGAATTGGATTTTTGGCACACTGAACATGTCCATTCAGTTGATTTGCGAGCATAATCGGCTACAAGATCATCTGGAAAGGAAAGACTTCCTATTGAAGACGAATCTTTTTGAGTAAGCATGGATATTACTGCAAGTAAAGCAGTTCGAATTCCCCATGCCGGTTGCCAATATTCTGGATGATGATTAGTAATGCTCAGACAAATTCTGGTATTTGTGCTGAAACGACCATTTGGGGTAAAGAACGTAATGGATGGTGGATTGAATGGGTAGGAAAGAGGCAACAAAATTCTTCCATGGTACAACCCACCTTGAAACGGACTATCATCGGGACCTTTTATGGTAAAATGCCAATCAAACATGTCCTCTTCCACGGGATAAGTCACATAGTCCACCTTTGCATCACCCTGGATTTCGATCCATTCTCTGGATATTCTCTTGATGGCAGACATGACAGCCCAGTTAAAAAAACTGGCGTTGATAGGACAACTGTGATGAATGAAGAACGAATCAAGAATCTGTCTGATTATCGAATAATAAACGAAGGAATTTCATCGATTTTGATCCCATCCAACAACCAAGTATTCTACAATCCGGTTCAAGAATTCAACCGAGATCTGAGTGTGGCGGTAATAAGCCAGTTCCAAAAAGGCCACAAGGAAAAGGAATTGGTAATTGTAGACGCTTTGACTGCAAGCGGTTTTAGAGCCATTAGGTATGCTCACCAAATTGGTCAAGTGTTTAAAATAATCGCAAACGATTTGGATCCAAATGCAATTCAGGTGGTTAGAGATAATATCAAATTCAACCGAATTCCGGATGGATTGGTTCAACCAAGTATCTCGGATGCCAATTTTCTTATGCATTCACTCTGTAACGATAGAGAAAGAATTGATGTAATTGATCTAGATCCTTATGGAAGTTCATCCATGTTTTTTGATGCAGCAGTCCAATGCATTACAGATGGAGGTCTTGTATGCGTCACATGCACAGATATGGCAGTTCTTTGTGGAGTTCACCCAGGAACATGTCATTCAAGATATCAAGGAATCCCTCTTCATACCGACTATTCTCACGAAATGGCCATTCGTCTGGTTTTGTCTTCACTGGAATCGTCAGCCAACAAATATCGGAAACATATCGTTCCACTTTTGTCCGCAAGAATCGATTTTTACGTTCGAATATTTGTCCAGGTGTTTAAAAATCCCTCGGAAGCACAGGTTTCTGCTAGTAAGAAATCATTGGTTTACGGATGTTCTCAATGCAAATCTTTTCGGTTTCAGCCATTGGGATTTGTCAAGGGCAAGAAGTTTGTTTGCTCAACCCCATCTCCGATAACAAGTTGTCAAGAATGTAGAGGTCGTCTTCAGATGGGAGGACCTATCTGGACATTGCCCACAAATCACAAGCCATTTATTCTTGATCTGATAGAAATGCTACAAAGAAAGAATCTCATTTTGAATACCATGGAGAGAATAAGAGGTCTCTTGTTTTTATTATCTGAAGAAATCGATTCTCCACTTTACATGACAATTCCACACTTATCCAGGACAATACACTGCCCCCAGCCGCCATTAGAAATGGTGAAATCCTCGTTGCTGAATTCAGGATATTTGGTTTCTGTCACACATTGCAATCCATTGGGAATCAAGACCAATGCACCCGTATCATTTTTATGGGCCATGATTAGAAAGTGGGCAGGGATCCTAAATGGAAGCCCAGAACCTTTGATTTTCCGAGAACAAACATGGGATATTGATTTTTCACCTCATCCACAAAGCAAACCCAAGGGAATGGATTTGGTTAGATTTCAGGTCAACCCGCCAAATTGGGGTCCTCTTCCAAGGGCCAAGTCCAAACCAAAAACTCTCGATAGCGTTTAATTTTATTCAAAATGTTGAGCGATGCCTCGATTCGACTTGTCAAAGAAATCTACCATTCAGATGTTTATGTATATCCGAAATACAACCATGAATTGGTAAGAGACGTGGTCCGAGAAATCCAAAGTCGATTCGACGAGGCGCAGCAAATCATTTCTAGAGGTTGTCCTACAGACTCGCCAGAAATGACCAGAATCTTGCTGATTCACTTGATTCTAAAACGAAATAGGAGATGCATACTTGCCTACCACTATCATCGCCTGAAAAGGTTGATTAGATACCAAAAGATGTCGATTGTAGAAAATAGAATCCATGATCTAGTGGATTTCGAGATCATTTTTGTTACAAAGTATAGATCACTATTGGAAGATTTTAGAAAGAAACACATGGAACTTGGATTGTTTGGTAAAGACATGGATCCGCCAAATAATCTTTTTGTAAA
>JAANSP010001927.1:0-13955 GCA_036850745.1 Homidia socia | reverse complement strand
TGGGCGCTATACAATCAGACCATGTATAACTTGCGCTGTTCATCCGTGAATTTCACAATCGATTAATGGAGATGATGATAAGAAGGAACACAAATTAGAAAAAAACACGCACAAAAGTTTGGGGTAACAATATAGTCAACTACTGTTTATTACCGTTGATCTAGGTAGACTATTTAATCGCTTTTGCACGCGAATTCTGGCGAATTTTGTCAGGAATTAAAAAGTTCGGAATGCACACGGCTTGCACGTAACACAGTTGCTTAAGGTCGCAATGCTTCTCTTCAATGCAGGCTCCCTTGAATGGACATTCTCGAAGAACACAACTATGCGTAGAATCTGAGTGCATTTTAATAAAACGAAATAGTCATTAGAAAGCAATTAGATGTATTTGCATGTCCCCGATCAACATTGTAGGCACATACCTTTTTCGTCAACACAATTATAACTCCAGACAACTTCACATGATTTTTGCTTATCCTTCCCATTCTGCCGACCATCATCACAACTTTGATGGCTTTGTTTGGGAAGAATTGAATGAGTTTTTCCATTTTCACAAAGCCTTGCTCCGGTTGGATTCATTTTACTCCAGTGAATTCCCTTTGAAAATAAAAAGAAATTAAATCAGCATAATAAAGAATACGTGTTTTTTTCTTCTTTTTACTTGTTTAATAATTTGTTATTATAACTAATTTTCAATTTTAATAGAATTTCAGAAACAACAAAAGCTTTTTTGCTTATTATTATGCATACATCATTGGAAAGACATTCGTGAACCATCATTGGCGACTCGCGACGATTCTTTTGTTGAGGGTAGGTTTTACCAATGTTATTTTGCTTCATCCAAGAGACGCAGATTTCATCATGAGTTTTTTTGCTTATTATTATGCATACATCATTGGAAAGACACTCGTGAACCATCATTGGCGACTCGCGACGATTCTTTTGTTGAGGGTAGGTTTTACCAATGTTATTTTGCTTCATCCAAGAGACGCAGATTTCATCATGAGAGCATCTACCTGGTCCACAGGGTTTCCCCAACAAAGGTTTCATCGTGGTGGTGGTGGTCGTTGTTGGAATTTGTACGTACACCGGGGATAAGGATATGGCAAATCCATTACTGCCGTTCTGAGCTAAAATAATTTTTGTGGAATTTAATGGAATTTTTTAAGAGAGAAGTTGAGAAATGGTTATTTTAATGATTGTAGTTATTATTATTATTATTATCAATATTACGTTTGCATTTATCCAGGCATTTTGCTTTGTTTGTTCCTATTTATGTATCACATTACACAAAACATTTTAGAAAATAAACATACTTTTTACAAATTACAAGTTGGCAAGAAGAACAAAAGATTGTAACAAACGGTTAGGGGTAATATGCTGATCAAAAGTTTGGTTCATCACCACTGCAGGCACTGTGAAATTGAGTGGCATTGCACTTTGAAAGGTTATTGGTTGTCCATTCTCTGAGAATTAGAAACAAAAATCAAAACAATATTATTTGAAACCGTGAGAATGGAGATAAGGAGATATTTTCTTAAAGTCACTATACGATCTTTGAGTCCTTCCAGTTGTATGCCAAACATTCCCGAAAATAGAAAACTTGCACGCAATACAAGTGGCAATGACACTGCTGCTGCTGCAGTTGGAGCCATTTAAAAATTATTATTTTTTACATGCACAGCTAATAATAATTGTAGTAGCGGATCAACTTTTTCAAATCTAATGTGGTGAATATCTGTCGTTGCTTTAAGAAATATGGACATCAATTATTTCGACAGCCGACCACGCACATATATCACCCTTGGCTCGTTTTCGTACCTATTCTTATCGATAATGGTATATTAGGTAAACTGACAAATATGTATCTCAAGTTAAATTGGACAGTAGAATGCCAAATGTTGTTTATTTATGATGATGAATTTATTTTACAAGCAAGCTGTTGTAGACGTCTATATAGTAATATGTTCTCCGCCCTTTTGCATAGAATTTCAACAGTCAGACCCTTCACCAACAAAGTACATAGCCTAGCCTTATATCAACAATGACATTTCATTTTTTACGAGCGGACCTTGGTCTACAAGATAATCTCTTTGCTACATCACTCCTTCAAGAAAAAAGTATATTCTTAATGCGCAAACTATGATAAATTCTTGATGTGTGAGTACGATGAAAAAGCCAATTTTTAAATAAAACAAGCTTGTAAAGCAATATTTTTAATTTCACAGATTATTTTATACACACATACATTTATCATATTTACCTTGATACATCTTTATAACTGATTGTTTAATTTGTTTATTTGTAATTGTAATGATAATATTAATCTTTAAATCATGTCGTATTACAAGCATAAACACTTAATAATTTTTTGTCAATCTGAAGTTTTTCAACCAGTTTTTAGCAATATGAATGAAGCATTCAGTTATAAGTAAAGTATTGTACAAAGGCAACAACACCTAGACAAAGTAGTGTTTAAAAACCTTATCATTATTTATGGATAGCTTGGATAAATCTATGCCTATTTTCCATGCACATTAAGTTTAAAAATTGCAATAGACAAACTACTACATTTTATTTGAATACATTTTTAATTTAGGATATAGTCGCTACAATGTCTACCTCTACTCTTCTGGCGTAATTCTTTTAAGCTTTATTTTTAAAATGACTAAAATTGTCAATATTAATTGAAATTGAATAGACATGAAGCTTGAAATATTGTATTTGTATTGTAGTAGTGCACGCAAAACAAAACAAAGACTCTGAGAGCGTTGTTATTACATAAATTATCAATAATTTTCATTTGCACGCGATCATTCAAAATGTTTCTTTTTTTTTCTCGTACACTGATTCTAATTTGTAGTAGTACATGCTGTAAAAATGTAAACAGTTAAAAATGTATAGACTCAACATCTCCAATTAAATGATTGTTTCCTTATATTTTACTGCTTTGCTCTCCAGCCATTTCTTCTGGTTCAGTGACGGGCTTTGGAACGGTTGTCGGCGCAGTTGTTTGTGATTGTTTTGATAGTGAATCCTTTAGTTCGTCTGTTCCTTGTTCCTAGAAAAACAGCAATAAAAAAGGATTAATTTAATATCATCTGAATCAGCATTTTCTCACCATATAACCGTTGCAAAATATTATATGGCTTTTCTTATAATGTACTTTTTTCTTTTGCTGAACTGCTAAATTGCTTTTTTTGCAAAATTAGTTTTATATACCTTGGATGCTTTGATTAATGCTTTCATGTACACGCTTCCTTTTTTCTGGCTCAATGCTTGGACTACGAGCCCCTTCAGGAATAACTGAAGGTGATGGTAGTGTTGCCGCTGCTGCATCCTTTTTATCCTTTGTTGCGGGTTGTGCTGTAGTAACGGGTGTTCCAGCCGCAGTAGCACCAGATCCACCCTTTCCACCGACAGAGGAGTCTACTTCTTCACTAATTTTAATCACCGGTATTTCTGACCTTGTCGATGCAACCGAGTCGGTGCATGATGGCTTTCTCGCAGCCACCGCCGGTTTTTGCTTTGCAGTGGCAGTAGTAGTTGTTGTAGTTGGGGGCAGGGGTTTTACAGTTCCAGCTTGATCTTCAGGTAACGATTGCTGGTCAACATCTGTAGCATTACCGTCATCATCCCCACCACCGCCACTGGAAGTAGGCTGTTGCTGTTGCTTGGCTTTCAGTGCCGCTCTCTTTGCAGCGCCCGCAAAGCCAGTCATTTTACCAGTGGTTAAAATGGATGATCTCTTTTCCTGACTACTTGCTCCTCCTCCCCCTGTTCCTCCTCCACCCCCACCACCTGCACTACTGACTTTACTAGGATCCTTATCCTTTGCCATTGGAATTAACATTGCCCACTTTGCCAACGGGGTCTCATCCTTCTTTTTACCTCCCGCCAGCTTGAACATTTTCCTCCTCTCCTCGGTTCTCTCACGACGCAGTTGTATTTTCAAATCATTATTTGCCTCACGCAGGGCGTTTGTCAGGGAAAGCAAGTAATAAATTATGAGAACCAGAAGCAGCAGTAAGGGAATGACAATACCAGGCGATGCAATGTAGTCCAGCACTTTGTGCATCGAGACGGGCAGTGCACTGAGGATAGCTTGGGTGAGAATGTGGTATATCCTTTCATAGTGAGAAAAGGGGCCACAGTGCCAGGAAGGCTCCAACCACACCACTGCATATGCCACAGGCAAGGTGCAAAGAAAGAGCANGGGCCACAGTGCCAGGAAGGCTCCAACCACACCACTGCATATGCCACAGGCAAGGTGCAAAGAAAGAGCATAAAGAGTAGCAAGGCAAAGTAAAAATTGTTGGATCGAGAAGCTCGGAAAACCGTTTCATGGGGTACGTTGCACGTCATCACAGCCCAGCTGCGGATGTACAAGAGTATTACTAGTTTGACCAGATTCAAAGTGGGAAGTCCCGGTGAGAAGAACATGCCCATCCAAATCATTCCCTGGTTGTTTACCAAATGAAGAATGTTTTCAGCAATTTTGAAATCACCGTACTGGGGAAACGTTTTTTCAAGATCCCAACACCAGCATGGATTTAGGATACGGACTAGAATGGCTCGTATAAAATCGAGAACGAGAATGAATACCACAGTGATGATCTGTGCAAAGAGAATTGAAAAATGGTGAGTGGAAAGTACGAATAGTGGAAACCACAATTTCTTATGTATTCAATTTACCAGGTCCATAACAGTCAATTTGACAATCTCTTGACCAAACATGGTTTCCCAACAAAGTTTTCGCAGTCGTATGCTAATGTCGGGATCCATCGTGGGGGCAGGTTCAGTGGTGGCTAAAATTATAACAAAAATGAAAAATGATAGATTTTTGGGGTAGCGTGATACATAAAATTTTGCCTTTTCACTTCTTCTTACTAATGCACATGCTGCTACGGGGAATCCAGCAATTGTCCATTCTCGGCCCCAACAAACTCTGAAGCGTGCACATAATGTCACTACAATTCAAAAAATCGTTAATATCCTTTGGAACGGTTGTGCCGTCCTCGCAAACGGTTACATAACAAGTTTTCACTTCCTTCTCGTCCACATTGACCTTCACTGTTGTTCCAAAAGTTGAGTTCAAGTAAGCCTGTGTAACCTTTTTTGTCTCTACCACACTCTCAAGGGTGGTAATCCACTTTGAGAAATCCTTTATCCGGGAAAAGTCAACCTCGTCCGTTTTTGTGGAATTGTGATTAAAAATAAGAGTGACCATTGTCATCACATTTGTAAGGAATCTTTCAAAGTTTTCCGGTGTAGGCTCCACGGTTGTTGGAGCCATCGTTGTACTACTTGTTGAAGTCATTTCTGTTGTGGTAGATGTCGTTATCTCTTCGTCCAGCTCGCTTGGAATGTCTCCTCTCGTTGTTTGCTTGGTTATCCAATATTTCCGATTACCATTGCTTCCAATAATCAAAACGCCCCCAGCTCCTTCCATGGGCGTGATGGCGTTGTTGATTTCAGATTAATTATCAAAACGCCCCCAGCTCCTTCCATGGGCGTGATGGCGTTGTTGATTTCAGATTCTTCTTCGGTGGTGGTAGTTTCATCGCCTTCCATTACCACCAATGGGCCGTCACCAGAATGGTCAATTTCTCCACTGACCACGGGATACTTTGACCAATCCGGTTGAGTGTAATCATCATCTGGAGGATCAGTTGTGGTGGTCGTGGATAAAGATGATGAGGATGCTGAAGAATTTTCCGTTGCTGCTGATGTGGTGGTGGTTGCTGCAGTTGCTGAAGCACTACTACTTGAGCTAGTTATCGACTCTCCCTGACTTGCTTTACTAATTGTTCTAGGTCGCAAATCCAAAGCAACAAACTGTCGTTTTGAACGGTTTAGCGTCTGCTGTTGTGCTTTTTTCTTTGCCTTTTTCTTTCCCAAACGAGGCTTTTTTGTCGTTTTTCCCGTGAAATTTCCCAAGAGTGCTGTAAAGTCCCCAGGGAGGAGCGTTGTGCCTCCAACATGTCCTGTGGGAGTGGAATGACCCTGAGGATCAATGGTAACGTTCATAAAGCCAGTTCCCGTAGACGTTGACGACGAGCTAAAGTCTCCCACAAATGGAGTTGTTTTTGACAGAGTTGGGATGAGTGTTGCCAGATACGCGTTGATCAGCTTGATTATTATGGGGAATGCGGAAACCAATGCTGTTCTATTTTTTTTTGTCGTTTTTCCTGTGAAATTTCCCAAGAGTGCAGTAAAGTCCCCAGGGAGGAGCGTTGTGCCTCCAACATGTCCTGTGGGAGTGGAATGACCCTGAGGATCAATGGTAACGTTCATGAACCCAGTTCCACTGGACGTTGATGACGAGCTAAAATCTCCCACAAATGGAGTTGTTTTTGACAGAGTCGGGATGAGTGTTGCCAGATACGCGTTGATTAGCTTGATTATTATAGGGAATGCGGAAACCAAGGCTGTTCTATTTTCAGGCACCCACAGCCCTTGCGTGTCATTCAAATCTATGGACGATTGATTTGTCCAAAACGTGTAGTTTTCGTTCTCCAAATATTCTGACCAAGTTTCCGAGGAAAAGTCTGCGGATGAGGTGGATCCTCCAAAGGTGGTTGTACCATTAGTGTTGAATATCTGAGCAAGATCCGTTCGAGGGGTGAGGTTGTGCACCATTGTCCACCATTCTGTCATGTTGAACTTTCCTGCAGCTGAAGAGGTTCCATTCAGAAACGGGAAATTTGCCGCAGTCGTTTGAAAATCTCCAGGCGATGAGGGCAACAATGTGGTGAGATTCGCTACAAACACGAGAACAGCTCTGGTTTCCTTGATTGCCTCATATGATGCATACTCATCCAAAAGTGTGCAGTTGACAACAATGTCGGTACATGGCGGAGGCATTGTGGTGGAATAGTAAGTGGGGATAGTTGGGATAACGGTCTGGTTATTTCTAATACCCTGCAGTTCTTCTGTCATTGAGTTTACCTTGCCAAAGAGGGCAAAGATGAGGGTGTACAAATTGAGAAAGTTGAGAACCATAATTCTGAGGAAAAGGAAACGAAGTGCATTATGCATTTGATTAAAATGTGACCGGACAAATCTTAAATACTTCAAATCTTGTCCATCTACAAACCTTGCAAGCTGCCATCTTAGCTGCTTCCTTGGATGATAATTCTCCAGCATACCAACCAACTCAAAAATATTAGGAAAGATGGTGGTTATCAAAGACAAAGTCAAGGTAATCTCATTCTGACGCCACCACGAATCATCTGGGGTAACGATTTCAGAACGCTCCACAACTTTTATTACAGCAAATGCAGAAAACATGAGAAGAAGGAGAATGAGAAAATTGGCAAGGACTCGTAAGCTAATAACTTTCCAACTGCGTCGTATGAAAAGAAAAAAGGCAATTATAAAAAGTGCATTTATACATGAAAGTAACAACAATATTATATTATGTGTACAGGGTTGCGTACTTTCGCTCATCTTTTGTTTTCTCTTTCTCTTCGAGAAGAGCCTCCTTGAAACCCATTATAATGGAAGCAAAACGGTTAAGAGCGGTTTCAGGATTACCAATCATGTAATCCCAGGCCGTGAACAAACGCCAAGAGAAAGCACACTCATCTTCCTTGTCGGACAACTTTGATTGTCGAGAATTGGCAGCCATTCTAAAAAATCAAAAATTAAGTTGCTTTTTGAGTTGTCCTGTAAAGATCTGCATACATGGTTTATAATGACTTTGCTCTTTACCTGCGTAGAATCGCAACAAAACTATAAATGTAAACGCCAAGGCCGGTAATAAAGTAGAACAGTGGCAATGGATACCCTTCTTTCGTCTTTTTCTGATCTGTATAGTAGCCATAAAACAACGGGGAATGCTTCAAAAGGCCTTCAAACTCCCAAAGAGTTCCCAAGTGGCCTGCCGTCCGCTCTTCGGAAGGAAGTAGAATTTTTCTATGACCTGCTTTACTCTTATCTGCTGCCAAAATCTGTTTATCAATCGTCAATATTTTTCTTTGCTTATTGACAGTCACAACCGTTTGATATATTATATGATATTATGAAAAATAGATCCTAACCTCTGGAACCATCACAAAACAAATGAGTATAGCAGAAATGACGATATTTATCCAAAAGACCCACCGCAAAAATGTAAAGTAGGAGGCGACTACAGAGCCAAAATGAGATTCAATATCTTTGATGCGCTGCTCCCAGGGCACCATGTTCGCAATCAGGTTGGAAAGCTCTCTTTTAAAGTGTTGCCAAAACTATTGACATGAAAAAGAATGAAATGGCCATCAAAAAAGTGAGAGCATGCAATTTTGCGAAATAAGTAATCTGTGGACTTTCTAAACAACGTACGCGAATCAGTAGCAATTTAAACCGTGCAATCACGTCCTTTGTGCTTTTCGACTGAGCAAGTCGTTCCTGCAACTGTCCCTCATGACGTTTAACGTATTCTTTCGCCTGTTGAATCAACTTTAATTTTCTTCGCATGTCCCAGGGCTGCTGCTTTACGCTATCAAGGAGTTCCTTGTGAAGACGAATGTTTTCAAATATTTGCTCTTGTGTTGCTGCATCCCCACCTTCCATTGTTATTGCAGTTCTGTATTGATATTTTTATGATGAGAGAAGCGACCTGCTAAGTTTTTTAGCATTTAAATAACTTGTTTTTCACTTACTCGCCAGAGCTTGTGGTAAATACAGAAGAACGTCTTCTATCGCTGTCGTAAGGGGAGGACGTTCTTCTCTTACCCAGACCTTTCACCTTTCTTTGGGAAGCCCTTCTTTGGAGAATGACGTTCATTGACGTAGAGTAGTCATCCTCTTCGTCTTTTTGGGAAATTTAAGGAAAGTGATGGAAAATGTGCAAATGTGCTGTTTTACTTATTTTCAGATAAAAGTTGATCATTTATTACCTGTGAGATTAGCTGATAGCCTTGTTGGACCTCCACCCAAAGTCGTTACCGCAGGGGGAGATGTAGCTGACCCCCCAGGGGATGGAACCCCACTCCCACCGATGGCACTCATATTGAACACGTTTCCCTTTACTGAAGTGTCTGAACCTGGGCGACCACCAGCAACATCGCTACCACCATTTTCTCCAAAACCATGTTGCGAGTCTGCAGCAGAGCCATACCATGGCTTATCATAGTAGTCTGGAGCAAAAGACACTGATAACCTGTCTACGGAGTGGTTGAGGTGAACTAGGTTCTCCAACTGCCTGTGGTATTTTCCATCATGATAATCATAAAACCTTTGTTACTTTCCCCTGAACACACACACTGCCAATTTCATATAGCACTGGAGAGAAAATCAAGTTCTCAGAACACATTCCATAAAATTTGTCGTATTTTTTTCTCAAACAAGTACACACGATCATAAAATAAAAAAAAGTCGACATATGCAGCCAATTATGTATAATTATTCATAACAAAAAGCATATTATGCGTGGTTGGATATTTTCGGAAACAGTGTCAATTGATAATGTTGATAAATTGCATGCTAATACGTCGACACACGACAAAACTACAGCTAATAAACAATGATTACACAGTCCCAAGAGAGAGGAAGGAAGCTACTACTCTGGCTCTGCAGAGAAAAAGAAGCACTCTCACACACAAACTTTGTACATGTAAACAGGGAGTGACACTCCATTACTCGCCTTCTTTCTTTGTACGTCGCGTCACGCAACATGACTTTCACTTTTGACTTTCTCCTCTGCACGCAAAAGTAGAAAAGCTACAACAGGATGCTATTTACTGTAAATAGACTTGACAGCTTTTCCAAATGTGATTGACGCCTTGACAAGTGTTTATAATAATTTTGGGATGCTGCCTGTTGTATAGCTATGAAATCTGTTCAGTACTTTAAAACCATACTTTTAATTAAGCTAATTAAATTATTGCCGTCTAGCAAAATACTGTTATTACATGGTAGTAAAAAGGGGGCTTTTCATAAAAGTAAAAAAGTTGTTTTTAAGCTAGTCTCTTTACGATCCATCCTAGTAGACTACGCGTTACGTACTAGTAAGGTAAACGATAAAAAAAGTAGCAAACCCGTTTCTTCTTCTTGACAAGTGTTTATAATAATTTTGGGATGCTGCCTGTTGTATAGCTATGAAATCTGTTCAGTACTTTAAAACCCTACTTTTAATTAAGCTAATTAAATTATTGCTGTCTAGCAAAATACTGTTATTACATGGTAGTAAAAAGGGGGCTTTTCAATAAAAAAGTTGTTTTTAAGCAAGTCTCTTTACGATCCATCCTAGTAGACTACGCGTTACGTACTAGTAAGGTAAACGATAAAAAAGTAGCAAAACCGTTTCTTCTTTTGGGGAAAAACCTGTGAAATCGCAAAACTTACTATGAGATGGACCATCTCAGATGGTATATAATGTTTGTTGCAGCATTATCGTCATGATCTCTCTACACAGTTAAATGTATGAATATACCACCACCTTCATCATCGTCATCATCATCATAATATCCCGTAGAGTTTCAGACGGATGCGTGTTTTTGCCCGATCATCTTTCTCATCCTAGTATCATATCGCAACTCAAACTCGTATATAATACACAGTTTACAACAAGAGTCAAAAAACCAGTAACTGGAACAAGTTCAGTTTGTAAAATATAAATAAAATATACGTCGACCACTATATATCACGACCATCATCGCAAACATATTAGCAATAGCAGGCAGACCGTGTACAAATCTGCGTGATCGAATCATAATCCATGAAAGTTTGTCTAGTATTAGCATCGTATAGTGAAAGTGCTACTACTGGTACTAGTTCATTTTTTTTCTTTCGTCGCATTTCCTAATAATATTCCGCAAGTCATCCTGAAGATGATAAAAGATAGGGAAACTGCCCACGCGTAAACACACACTCTGCTGTACACGGTTCCGTGAATTTGAAATGTGAAACATGGTCATCGTTCAATGCGTGTTTCCATTGCTCAACAAAGCAGAGCATTCAGGTGTATGAAATCTTTTGCAACTTTCTCCAAACTTACATGATATATTCTATGCTCACATCTAAATCGTTAACAATCACCATTCGCACATCGTTATACAACAATACATTAAGGTTATTGGATAGAACTTTCCCGTCGTGTCTGTTTATCTATCCGTCTAGGCAGTTCTCTTGTTTATCTTGATTATATGATGATGGCAAAGTCAGAGACCGCCAGACCAGTGGCACGAGAGTGAGTAGTGGTCAAAAAAAGCTTTCTTCCGCATGCTTTGTTATTAGCCAATATTACCAGAGAAAGAAGAAGTAACAGCAGACCATCGTAATATATCTCTGTCTTTTTATTCGCTTACTCTCTCTCTCTCTCTAGTCATCTCACTACTACCCAGTCCATTTCACTCTGTAGAAAAAAAAATGCAGAGGAAGCCAGGTACAAAAATATTATTATTATATTTATAGGTTTCTACACAGTATATGATTTTGCATGTAATCTAAAGTTTACGGCTGTTATTACGTTACTGGAGAATCAGCATGTTTTCGACATAAAAAATGGTATAGGAAAAGTTTGGACCTCGCCCATCATCCATTCATTTTACGAGATTCCTGACACACTTTCTTCCAGTTCACAGAAAAAAAACGTTCACGACGAGTTGTACTCGTACATCTCGCAGGTCGCAACAACTAAAATTGCAAAGTGAAGCAGCAAAGGGATGTCTAGAAAGTTCATTTACTATCACTATCAAGTTGATTTAAAAACTCGCTTGCTCAAATACGCCAGTTGGTTAAAATTGCAACTGGATAAACTATTTCAATTGTGTGTTTTGATAGCATACTTTTTTGTTAATTTTATAAGAATGCAGAACAATGGCATTTGCTGGGTAGTTGTTTGATTTGTACACTTTCTTTGTGGATTCCCCTTAATAGTAGTATGGAAAGTAAGAAGAAGTTTATAGCTTGTTTGTTGTATTTTGTTGCAAACAGTGTAGTAGGGAAGTAGTAGATGTTATTATTATCATTATCCCTCTCTGTATTTTATTACGTGTCCATAAAAAACAAGCTATACACGGTAAAGATGCCTTTTAAAGCTGTCATATTACAGATAATATTACATGTTTCTTTTTTTCTGGCTTGAACCGACATGAGTGCGTGAGCTGTTACAATTTTTTAGGTTGCACCATTATTTCTCTTCTCGCACGCGGACAGATCATGCATCATGTCTGTTACAATTTTTTAGGCTGTACCATTATTTCTCTTCTCGCACGCGGACAGATCATGCATCATGTCAACTTGTCATCTAGATTCTCATTCGTCCTTTGAACCAGGGACCTCTTTAGATCGGTTCTTTTACCCAGCAGCACAGCGTCGTCGATCGCCGGTGGTGGTCTGACATGGCGTCTGTGCTTTTATAATACGTTTATTTTATCAGCATGCCACAAAACGCGGTTTTGTGAGGGCGAAAGCTGCAATGTATAGGATAAAGGAGCAGTACATCCAACAACGACAAAGGAGTCGTGAAAGACACACTGCAATACTGCATACAACAAGACGGTTATCAACTGACTGGGTGGAACTATAATATAACTTTATCGACTATTATATCATTCCAGCTTATATTGTTTGCTCTTTCCAAGTCAGCCTAAAAACGTGAGAAACAAGAAGTTGTAAATTAAAAGTCTGACTCATGGGCCCATTAATTATCATTGGAGTACAATGGAACGATACAATAGCAATAACAGCATTCTTCTTCTGTTTACACCCCTGCTGCAATTCAACGATATATGTATACGCTACAATAACTGGTTGTTCATCATCACCCATCACAGTGCAACTGCTTTGCAAAAGTAAATCTTTGTAGCAGGGTTCATTGTCAGAATTCTTCACAAATTAGAGTCAAATGAAAACTAATTGGTGCTATTAATCCCATTATGTGAACAAGATAATAGCAGTATCGTTGTCTTTCTAATCAAATTTGCCCGTTAGAGTTAATCAACATTAGTTATTGGGTTTTATGAGATGCTGTCTGCTATTTTCCAATAATACAGCTTCCCAGCGAGCGTACAGGTAAACTAGTGCAATGGTGAAAAAGGACCGCCATCATGATCACAATACCTAATATTATTAGATTCAAACCTATAGGCTGCTGTTACATAAAAGGTAGACAACTGCAGCAGGGTGAAAGCTATAATAACACAAAGTGTGAAAGCTCAACATTGCTGAGCGGCATTGAAAGTATATTTGCTGCCAACTCATAAATTTCTTTGCGTGAAAAATCCAATATATAGCAATTCCTTTCAGCAGCAAGGTTTTTACTATTATTATTACTATTATCGGTAGACATATCACTTATCACAGTAGTACTACAGACAATATTATGCAACTGTTATATAAGATCATACCATATCACACGTAAATGAAGGCTAGAAAAATACAAAATTTTATTAGAGAATGTATAGAAAAATGGTATTGTATACCTCACCTGTACTGCAATTCTATGACTTTTTGATGCATCCACACGAAGTATTCCTTGTGAGCCTTTATTACTTCCCCCACCACCGCCACCAGCGTTGCTACTTGTGCCAGTTTTGTCTTGACTTTCCATGATTTTTTTCCCTCGCTGATTTGCACCTTTTTATAAGCTCTCAATAAAAAATGACACTTGATACTCTCACCACCACTGCCACATCAACACTGCATGAAAAAAATTGATTTGGGGATTTTCCACTGCAAAAATAAATCAGTTAGTTTGCGTACTTTTTATAATAATTAACTTGCAATATTATCGAGTTTTCTTTATGCTGCTAGAATTAAATTTTTTTTAACGTTATGTGCTTTTAGACTGGCAGAGTGATGTTTGCTCTTGGGTGAAAGTTGATCTGGCATGTCGTGGGCATTGTCGAATGATGGTATTATGTTGATGAAAGTAGAGCTGTGTGAAAAGGAAAAGCTGTCTAAAACCAGTATGCATGACCATCATCATCCACAAACTTGTTCATAGATAAATACATTATTATTAT
>JAANSP010001926.1:0-13956 GCA_036850745.1 Homidia socia | reverse complement strand
GACCAGACTCGAGTCTGGTCATTTAGTTGCTCAAGATGGATCGAGAAAATCGAAAGGTGGAACAACTTCGTGTAAAATACGCCCAGTTGAAAAAGAAGATTAGGGACTGGGAAACTGCAATTTATAAGACTGAGAACCGGAAACCTGGTAAGGTAAGTGTATCTTTTGGACTATTCTGTCCGTTGTAAGTCACTGTGCGTGCATTGTGTATTCAGTCAGTGCTTTTATATTTTAACATGTATAGAGTGTTTTTACAATTTATTCAAAAGTTTTTAAAGCATAATATTTTGTTTTGTCAACATTTCTTAGGATGATATGAAGACAGCTCCCAGTGATGTTCAAGAGTCATACAGGGAACTTGTGAAAATCCGAAAGTATCTTGAAGAAAGTTTGTCGAAACAGTCAGAAGGTGCAAAGAATGAAGCAACTTTAACCCCTGGAAAGTTGTTTTTGGAAAGGCACAAGCGAAAGTTACAGTGCAACAATGGCTTTTCGAACCGGCTTTCAAGTATCGAAAGGAACAGGAAATCTCCAGATACATTCAGGAAGCCATATGGAAAGTTGTTCAGCAAATTAGCAGAAAAAAATCCCAGTATAGGTAAGAAACGGCCAGCCAGCGCTGCGTTTGCAAGTAGTCCAGAAAAACCCGGACAAGAGCGAAAATTTTTAAAGTCTTTGAAAGGAGAACGAATGATACTTTCGCCCAGTGCAGAAAAGCCAGTGGATATACCCGCTGTCGAGACTTTATCAGAAGAAAAGCGCTCACCTAACTGGCGAAGCCCACGAAAACAAAAACAGCCTAGAAAGATTTTCAAGTCCTTATATGGAGAAAGTACGTTACTTGTGTCAAGCCCAGAAAAATCAACAGAGGTAAATTCGGAAACTTTTGTGGAACCCGCTGCACCAAGCGCGCCATTCTTACAATTAGTTAGACCAGAATCGGATTCAGATGTAGATCATTTCGACGAGGTGCCTGATACAATTTCGCATATCATAGATAAACTAACAGAAGAAACGCTTTGCTTGGAAACATCAGTTGAAGGAAATGAAGCTTCAATGTCGTTTACTCCTGAGAAGCAACAAGAAGCAGTAAATACTGTGAGTGAAAGTCGGATAACTTTTTCACCCAGCCCGGAGAAACCTCAGCCGAAAAGAAAGTTTTTCAAGTCCCCTCGCAGTCGAACTACGAGAGCTACATTTACCCGGAGTAGTGCATTTTCTTATAAGCCTCCGAGCCCTCGGAAGAAAGTAACTGAAAAGTGTATAGAACCTGTGACGAAAAAGTCAAAGCCAACAGTAGTTAAGAAGCAATCTATTGAAGAAAAGTCTGCTGAAAAAGACAACTCTGGTGATAATGTAACCACTCATGTAGTAAAAAAGCAAGTGATTGATGTATTCGATGAAGTTCCTGAAGCATCTACCAGCACAAAAAAGAAAAAAGGAAGGCGGGCCAATGCTAGAAACCAGACTTTTGGAAAGCAAAATGGCAAGTGGAAAAGGAGAAGAAAATTATGTACGTATTGATACCAAAAAGAAAGTTTTTGTCCGCGGTCATAAAAAGATTTCTGTCAGTAAACTAAAGCGCTTAGACTATAAGCATAGAAAGTCTCTTCAAGGAAAAGGGCCAGCAAAATTAAAAACTTTCACATGTAACAAGTGTGGGGAAACTGGACACTTTGCAAAGTTTTGTCCACAAGGCGTTGTATCGACTGATCCATCAGGGGAGGCCCCTGGTGTAGTAGATGATAGTCCTTTTCCAACACTTGAAGAAGCAGCTAAAGGCAATAAAAGTCTGAATTTCTCTGTGGACAATAGTGTAGTGAATGTACGCCCTCAGTTAGTCGAAGTGGTGGAACCATTCTTTAATAGTCAAGATGACATATCATCAGAGGAAAACGTTTCGTGTAGCGAATTAGAGGAACAAATTTTGACAGAAGGAATTCGTGCTTTCGGCTACGACGATTTCCGACCTGGACAAAAGGAAGCAATTTGTAGAGTTTTGAAGGGCCTCTCAACTTTGCTAATACTGTCTACGGGATCCGGGAAAAGTTTGTGCTACCAACTTCCTGCATATTTGTATCAAAAGAGATACCCAGGGGCTATGACTATATGCGTATCTCCTCTTGTGAGCTTAATGGAGGATCAGGTAATCTATAATTCTTTAAAACGCTATAAACTTGATTTTTAAAAATCTTCTAAATTGGCCAAGTTATTTTATAAACATTTTCGTCTTTATAGGTGCAAGGAATTCCCCCTTTCCTGAATGCAGCTTGTTTACACAGTGGAATGACTTCAAAACAAAAAGATGTTGTATTAGAAAATAATCAAATCAAAGAAATTACACATTCTCTTGGTCTCTCCAGAAGCAGTTTGTGGAGGCCTCTTTGGGTTGTTCAGCAGTGTCAACAACAGTTTACCAAAAATAAGTTTTGCTTGTATCGACGAAGTTCACTGTGTATCCCAATGGTCACACAACTTTAGACCCAGCTACCTGCAATTGTGCAAGGTAACTCTCATTTTTATGGAACAATTTCCTAAAAGTGTGTTCATCTTTGACTTTATTAGAATGTTATTAATTATAGTCAAACGTTTTCTTTTTTTGCAGATTTTGCGTGAAAAACTGAATGTGAATACCATTCTTGGTCTAACAGCTACTGCAACAGAAACTACAGCTCGCGGTATTTGTGAGCATTTAAATATTGACCCTTCAACAACTATCCGTGGCGAATTGATTCCAAGAAACCTAAAGCTTAGTGTTTCAAGAGATGTGCACAAGGATGAAGCCCTACTTAACTTGCTTCGTGGAGAAAGGTTCCGTGACTGTGATTCCATCATCATTTATTGTACAAGAAGAGAAGAGTGTGAACGTATTGCCACACTTGTGAGGACAAAGATGCAGGTAATAAAAAAATGCCAGATTTTTCTCAATAAATAATTTGCAGCGAAATGGTAAATACTAATATGATGCTGGATTATTCAACATAGGAAATGTGTACCAACAAAATCATAAAAACTAAATCTGGTGGTCGCTTGTCTGGAAATTGTGAAGCATATCATGCTGGAATGACACCCCGTAAACGAAAAAATGTACAGAATGGATTTATGTCAGGTATAATTCATTGCTTGATTCGATAAGTTAAAAAAACGTTTTAGTTTCAGAAGCTAATAAATTTTTTTATTTAGGGGATATTCGGATTGTTGTCGCCACTGTGGCCTTTGGAATGGGCATAGACAAGTCAGATATTAGAGCTGTGATTCATTACAACATGCCCAGTGCTTTCGAATCTTATGTTCAAGAAATTGGCCGTGCAGGAAGAGATGGTCTTCCAGCTCACTGTCACTTGTTTTTGGATAATTCTCGAGTAATAACAATAATATTAATAATTCTTTTGGATCCTTGTACTTTTAGTTTGGTTGAACACTGTTGGGTGCCTTTTTGTAGCAAAAGTTTTATTTTTTTCTTTGAAGCGAAATGATCTTTGCGAATTGAAACGACACGTTTATGCCAACTCTGTTGATAGACCTACAATTAGAAAGCTGTTGCGGAAAATTTTCCTTCCCTGTAAATGTAAAGAAATAGAAAAGCTGAAAGGAAATGCAGAGCCTGAGAATGGGGTCAAAATTTGTCCCGGTCACGAGGTTTCCTTTTCAATAGATAATATTGTAATGGAACTTGGACCTGCCGAAAGAAAATATAACGACTCTTTTGTGCTATTTGGAACTGGGGGAAAAGAAGTGGATTGAAATCTTGCCTCTTACATACGAAATTTGTAAAATACACTCGTATGGAGGTGCACATTTGTTGAAATCTGCTGCTGCTCGTGTAAGAATCTATTTCATTAATTAAATTATCAATAGTAAAGGTACTACCGCTAAAAATATCGAAAAAAGTAGTAGCAAATTAACGGAAACTTGAAATGAATATAGTGCCCGCCATTAGCGGTAGCAATCGCATTACAAAAGGAATAAAAACAAGTTTCGAGATACGGATACATACCTAGAATTTAACGTGATTGAAGCAGCCGCCACTGTCGGATGGAATAGTGGGATTGTAAAAAAGGAACTTAAAAATTTAGAGTGGATAGGATCTCAGTTTGATGAAAAGGGTATGTAGCAATTTTCAAAGTTACTACATGTGAGTCATGTAAGTATCGATCCCAGCATTAAAATTATTTTTTCGTGTTCGTAGGCAATTCAACCAGGTTTCGTAAATCTGGACTGCTTGTTGAGTTTACGAATTTGGCATACCGAGTGAAATCTCCTGGAAGCTTAGCTGATGATGTAGCCGATGAGGTTTTAAACTCTTTGCACGGACGAAATATTCGGCAGGAACAAACAGAGCTATACCAGCTTCAACGTGTGTATCAAGCGCTTTTAAGGTATTACGGTGTTATTTTTATACGGTTTCGATGATTTCGTTTTTAAAAAATTAAAAGGCATTTTCTATGATTATAATCTTTTTTGATTTAAATATTATTTCCAGCGTCTCCTTTCCAAACGTTAATAATTTATGCGATTCGTATGATGAAGAAAAGAGCAACCAGCTGAAAGAATTCATATACGATTACTTTTCTGAGAGCAGTGAGACCATTCAGATGGGGTCGGAGGCTGTGCATTCTCTAGATGTAATTAAACTTTACATTTTATTTCACTTCGCCCGTTTTTTTTGGCATTTTCCATGATTATAATCTTATTATGTTTTAAATATTATTTTAGCGTCTCCTTTGCAAACGTTAATAATTTATGCGATTCGTATGATGAAGAAAAGAGCAACCAGCTGAAAGCATTCATATACGATTACTTTTCTGAGAGCAGTGAGACCATTCAGATGGGCTCGGAGGCTGTGCATTCTCTAGATGTAATTAAACTTTACATTTTATTTCACTTCGCCCGTTTTTTCCCTTAATATAATTATTTCACCTGTGTAAATCTATTTTGTACCAGGCACCGTTGGAAGCTGGTAAAGAAGAAGAATTACGTCGAAGTATTCGGCAACTAATTGACAGCAATAGGGATCTCAACTTTACAACTCGTTCCATAGCAAGAATATTTCAAGGGATTTCTAGTCCATGTTATCCGGCAGATGTATGGTACAGGAACAAAGATTTTTGGAGACGTTTTCTAGATGTTGATTTTCATGTGATATGTCGGATTGCAGCCGAAGAATTGTGAAGAAAAATATCGTTTAAAATTATACCTATTAATTGCCTGTTGTGTCTTTTATATTGAGCTTATGTTTTTATTCGTCTAATTAATTAATTGTTTTATTATGAAAAAGTAAACGTTGATTTTACTGAATGTATATTTGTATTTTATTTTTTATTTAATGATTTTCAGGTGCGCGTGAAATGTTTTAACGTTATGTACATTTTATTATTATTTTTACCTTCAGGCAACAAAATTGAATGTTAAGCTTTTATTGAAGGCAATTAAAAATACGCTCATTATAAGTCTCGTAAATAAATATTCAATATTATGTAATTTAATAAAAAAGCGATAAAATCAAGTGTGCTGAAAGTCATTTTCATACTGTTTAAGACTTACTTCAATCGAATGGCTTTTCTCTGATATAAATGCATAGACAACAACTTGGTGGCTAACTTGGAGTTCTAATCCCAATCCCAAGTTGACTGCTACCTAAAACGGAAGTCTCCACTTTGCCTTATTATTGTGTTCATTCTCTAGAACTTATTAAACCTAATTACTTGTTTCGTCTATCCGACTACTGACTAATACCGCAAGCCGGCGCTTGATAAAACACACGGGTTGATATACCTACATATATCATACAAATGCAAAATTATCGTACGCGTACATTGTCGGCAGCAGAAAAGAGAACGGAGAAAAAAAGTCCCCTTTAGCCAACAGTATTGCTTGGCTTGCTGTGGTAGTAGAGTTCTATCTCTTTCTACTCTTGCTATTTTGTCTACAACGAAAATCCCTAGGATTCGATATTATAAGTCTCGTTAAAAATTTCTCTCTCATTTTAATCCATAAATAACAAACGACTCTCAAAAATAAAAGGGACATTTGACATTTCCTTTCGTTGCTGTACCATTTTTACTGTTTGCTCTTCTATCTGAACACTGAACATTGGTGCTCCATCTACATCAACAGAAGCAGAGTTTCACATCACAAGTCACAACAATAAATGTAAAATCAAGGCTTATCTGTTGGCCTACATTGTATTCTTATATACGCCCAACACTAGCAGCTTAATAAACAGACTCAACATTATAGTTTCCAATCAAAGTTTGCATTTCACTTGAAGATGGGCAGTGCACAGCTCAATCCAAATGAATTATCGTCAAAGGCATTTCCGGTGTATTTGGATTACAATGCTACCACTCCTTTGGATGAACAAGTTATAGAGGCAGTGTCAAAAAGTTTGAAGATACACTGGGGAAATCCCAGTTCTTCTCATGTGTTTGGTGAGCAAGCTAGAGCTGCAATTGAACAAAGTAGAACGGCTGTAGCTGGGATGCTAAATGCAAATTCGGATGACATCATTTTCACTTCTGGGGGAACTGAGGTGAATTTTGCAAAGATGAAGGCCTATAAAATTTTGTGTGATAAGAAAAATAATGTGCTTTTTATTTTTATTGTTCTCTCATAATAGGCAAACAATTATGCACTCTTGTCGCTCATTAACTCGGCTAAAATTGAGTTTCCAGCAATCAAGCCTCATGTAATTACTAGCAATGTAGAACACGATTCCGTTGCTTCTGTTTTAAAAGTTCAACAAAATTTAGGGCACATCGGTACAAAAAATCTTTAAAATCATTTTAAGATTTTTCTAAGTAAAGTTTTCATTGGAAACTTTTCTCACTTTTAGAACTGACAGTTGTTGCAGTAGATCAAAGTGGTCAACTGCGCGCAAAAGACGTACTGTCCTCTGTCCAGGAAAATACATGTGCCATTTCTATTATGCATGCAAACAATGAAACTGGAGTTATCATGCCCATCAAAGAAATAAGCGATGAGTTGATGACAATCAACTTGACAAGAATTACAGAAGGGAAAATTAGAATTCTTTTTCATTGCGATGCAGCTCAAACTATCGGGAAAATACCAGTTGATGTACAACAATTAGGAGTCGATATGCTAACTGTGGTTGGTCACAAGGTACAAAATTCGATTATAAATACCTATTGTTCCAGTATTGTTCTTCAAAGACAACAACATACTTTCACTTTCTCATTAATTCTCTGTAAATTAATTTGATATTTTTTGAATAAATGTATGCAGTTTTATGCACCCAGGATTGGAGCTCTCTACTGCAAAGATTTAATTCGACAAAATTCAAAACGGATGCAGCCTCTCCTTCAAGGTGGCGGACAAGAAAGAGGATTTAGACCAGGTACCGAAAATACTTCAATGATTGTTGGGCTGGGGAAAGCGGCGGAATTAGTACAGACTAATTTAGTCGTGTATACTAAAACGATGGAAGATTTAGCACAGGAATTGGCGCTTCAACTACAGGTATTTACTTCATGGTTGGAATTGTGGTGGCCTACGTAATTGTAACATGTGTAAAAAGACCGCTGCTTAAAAGTCTGCATTTATTTTTTAATGATTATTCTCAGGACAATATTCCAGGGCTGACTAAGAAACTTTAGTAATGTAAAGCAACGCCTTCCTAATACAGTTAGCATTTGCCTGCCAGAAGGGTTACAAGCAGCCTTAATTCTCAAAGAGAAATGCAAGGACAAACTTCTTGCAAGTCTTGGGGCAGCGTGTCACTCTAATGTGGAAAAGCCATCAGGTAAGAACCAGAGGTCCCTTTAGAGTTTTAAAAAGTATTAAATTTTAAATTTGTAACGGTAATCTTTTTTATACTCTTCAAATAGAAATTCTTTTGGCATCTGGACTTTCTCCATCCGAAGCATCTCGTACAATTCGTTTAAGTGTCGGCCGAACTACAACCATAGATGAGATTGCGGAAGCAGTCAAAACATTAAAATCTGCATGCTTGTGATCACTGACAAATGGTACTTTACATGATATATTTTCTTTTTGTACACAAAGGGAATTACCATCACAGTATCAAATTTCAAACAAAGTTACCCACTGTTTTTTGTTAGTTTTGTCTCGAAATATTTCAAAATGTTCTTTAAAACGTTAATAAATTCATATCACTAAAATAATTCAGTGTATTCCATTGCAGTGTATTGTTGGCATCATTTTTGCATAAGCAAAGCAGCAAAGCAAACTACAAATTATTTTCACTGCAAAGTAAAACTTTCACCCTTGCTCAGCCATTCCTTTCACAGCTTTCACCTAACCGATGTAACGTAAGCTTATAACATTTTTATTCAGTGAGCGGCGTCAATGCTCCAAATTAATAAAAATCGCTAAAATATGGACTATGGAGTCAGTCATTTTTGTAATATATTGACTTTCATAAATAAACTCCACTCTGCAAAGTTTTGCTTGAAAAAAAAGTCAAGTAAATTGAACAATGTATACACTTTGAAGTTTGCTGAATGAAATTTAGTTTTTTGTGCATAGTTTGGCGTAGACAGCAGTTAGTAGCATTACAGTTCATCAGAACAAATATAAAGCTGCATGGTCCTAGTCACCAGTTCATTCATTCATTATCCCATCCCACTTTATAACATCTTCTTTCATTCATACTACTGCAGGTGCAGGTAGACTGATGTCTACTTCTCTGCAATAATGCAACCCTTTCTGTGGATCGCGGATCATATGGTTGTGTGGAAAGTCTAAAGACAAGACGCATCATCATCTTCTTACCTCACACAAACTAGAGAATAAAAACAAGATCAATGTAAAGAAAATGTAAGGGGCAGCAACATAGTAAATAGTAGTAGTAGGATCAGAAAAGGATATTAGAATGCAGCAGTTTTTTCTTATTTATTTCAAAGGGTTAAGTTGACGTGTTTTAATTAATCTTTTACCACGACCTATATAAGCCAAAATATTTACGCTACGGTGGCATCAGTATATAATTTGGAGCAAGTGCAATGCGATGTGATACATTTTAATATTTTAATGGAAGAAAATTCAGCAAGTCGGACAAAACTAGAACACTGATAACAATGCAGAAGTACACCTAATAGTGATTTTTATAAATTATAAATGGATCAAATTTCAAAGTCCTATTATTCCAATTGGATGAAGCCAACAATGCTACCAATAATAATGATCTATGCATTTAAGCGATAGCATAAAGGATTATAAACAATAGTTGAAAGCTAAAAGTACCAGATATATTCAAGGCCATATAAATTTCCGAGGTCAAATTTTTATAAAGAACTGTATCGTGTTGAGAAGACGTACTATGCTGAATTGTAATATCAATATCGGTGATTTTCTACATTGTATTTTCATCAGTTATTACTGAGAGTAAATTTTATGCATAATAAAAGACGCGCGGCGAGAGAAAATTGGTTTCGCAATGGACGAAACCACTGTAAAACCCAGAGACCTTATTCGGGCATCATTCAGCTCCAGAGTGGCTGTTTTATGTTCATCCGCCGCTGATTCAGTGATAAAACAACACAACTTGAGCTTCGCACAGCTCACTCAACCCTTTTCGAGGTTGACTTGTGAAGGTAGTTATTATCTTCCTTCATATTTATGCTATTTTTACTGGCCATTGGTCACGGAAATAAAATCATGACACTTGCTAATTTTTATCTGTGAATTTCCAGCTTCCTGGCAAGATCCTAATGGTCAACTGATTTTAGTGAAAGATTTACATCTGACCTTGGTAGATATTGCTGACTGGAAGAAGCCTGAAACGGACGCCCAAAAGAGTCGCCGTTTGCTTACAAATGTGCTAACACAATGTCCGCCCCCACTGAAGGGTGGACCCGATTATAAAACTGTTAAACTGGACGGCAAAAGTTCAACTTATCAGGTTCAACTCCCCAGTCGCACTCATTGGTTTGAAATGTGGAGGACATCATTTTTGAAACTGCAATCGGATATATACGGCAGTCAGCATGAGTTTCTTAGCCACTTTGTCGCCTGTGTGCTTGTCATATCATCGTCGGAAGTGAAGAATTCAGAAGATGTTGCAAATGTAGTGGGAAAGTTGAGTAAAATTCAGCAACAGCATCAGTATGACCATCCTAATACATGGATTTTGCCGTCCGTTCTTAAGTACTACTTAATTGTGCAAGACAATGAAGCGACTGATGATGAGTAGGGCAACTTTTTATTATACTTCCACTAAAATATTTCACAAAAATTACAAAAAAATAAATATTTCAATGTTGTAAATTCTCAGGTCAGAGCGTGTGTACCAAAATTTCCGTACCATGTATGGGGGCAATTTCTGTCATTTACTTAAACTTTGTGTGGAGAAAGACGTTCCTGAATCCGAGGTTCTAGTTCCAAACCCTTGGCACTATCTCGCAGAACAAGAAGCAAGATTGGTAAGTATATGCATTGCTTACTAATTATTATTTAAGGCCACTACCACTACTGGTAATCCTATGAAACTCATTTTAAACTAAACTAAATTTTAAATTAGGTGGAAGCCAATAAGGTGAATGATCATCATGAAGATAAAATGTCCGGATGAGGGTGTTGAAAATATAGTGCAATCGGATTTACTCCATCCGCTGAGCCCAGACTGTGAAAAGCCTCCTTCAATTATATCTCAAAATGGAGAGATTCCTAATGGCATAAAAAATGTGACAAAGCTGGACTATGGCTCGTCCTTAACACTTTACGATATTCGCAGAATTCAGCTTGTATTCAATGAATTTATATCAAAAGCCTTGCTACCATACATGGAAAGACAATGTAGGAATCTTAATGAATCGGTAGGTATTCTGTTTCTAAATGGCGCACATTATGTGCGGCACATATATATATTTTATATTAAAAGTCATTTTAAATAATGACAAATATTCGTATGTTGCTTATTAGATAATGAACCGAAGAGGAATGAGCAAGTCATTTTTTAGTGCCACAAAGAGGCTTTTTGGTACTTCCAGTAAAAGTACTCCATCAATTGTGTATGATTTTTATTCTCTTTTCATCATTTGACAAACCAAAAATGTTAGCTTCAGCATGGGGAGATTTTACTTTAAATGTTTTATTTTTTAGATATGCCTCTGAGTCATTGGAAATCTTAAGTCGCAAACTGGGTAGACATTTATTTTCTTTTTGGTCATTATGGAGGAGCTTATCAACTGTATCATCAACTCAAAAAAGACTTTTACGGAGACGCGGCTTGGCTGTACTACTCATCTGCTTTGGAGCTCGCTGCTATATCTCATTTTATGATGTCTCAATCGGAACCTCCCCTTGCTGTGGCCAGAGCATTCCCTGTTCATTATGTTAATGATGCAATCGGCCATTTCATAGACCAATGCAGGTATTACTCCCATGTTCAACTTACTTTGGAGCACAAAGTTTGGATACTTGCATCAATACATTGCCGTCGTTTTTAGCAGCAGAGGCAGTAAATACATTATATTATGTCTAACTGTGGCTTTCTTCTTATAGAATGTTTGATGCCGCTACCAGATGTGCTATAATTTGTGCAGAATGCCTCAAACAACTGGATAATTATGCTGAGGCTGCAGCAATATTCATAAGAATGACCTCTGAAGACTGTGATTTGCGATCTGCCTTAATGCTGGAACAAGCAGCATATTGTTTTCTAGAGTATGAATTCACCCAGAAAGTATGCCTTACATTGTGTTTTGGCTGGTATGTAAATTGGACTTTTGAAAACTGTAAACAACTATCAGTAGTTATTTATTTCGTATATGAAAGAATGAAAGCAATATGCAATGTTGACAGGTTACAGATACGCCAAGGCTGGGTTAAAAAGTCACTCATTAAACTGTTATCGTCAAAGCTATCAAATATACAGTGGAAGAGGTTGGCGATGTGCTGAAGATCATGTTAACTTTACAATAGCTCGACTTCAAAATATGCTTCAAATTCCGGAATAATATCAAATTTACAGTGGGAGAGGTTGGCGATGTGCTGAAGATCATGTTAACTTTACAATAGCTCGACTTCAAAATATGCTTCAAATTCCGGAAGGAGTTACGAAACATTTAATGTCAACACTGGTAACACCTTCTCCGCAGCCTTCACAGCAAATACAGACTTTTTATAAAGAGTTTTTGTCTACAATGACGGTAACGATAAAATTAAACACTGCCATTTTGTAATAACTCGGTGTATAGTTAACGGTTATATTAAGCCAAATTGATCAATTGCAGACAATAAAATCGAGTGGAACCAACCCATACGAGTTTTTCATTCCAACAATTCAGTTTTCCGACATGAAAATTAGAATAGCGGTAACTGATCTTGAAACTGGGGAGTGTGAAAGCGTTACGGGTGACGAGGAAAATCTCTCTGTAACAAAGTATGTTGTATAGTTGCAAAAATTAATAATTATTTACATGTTTGTAAAATGTTGAATTTCAAAGATACCATTTTCCTACTAATATCGTCTCTTAAATGTGTTTTTATAGCTGGGACAATTTAGAAGAACATAGTTGTACGAGAGTATACTGGCGGTTCTGTGATAGCGTTTAAACCATCTCGTCTTTTATTTTCTCGTTTTTTGGATAACACAGTCAATCCTACCGTGCCTTGTGATGGTTAGCAAAAAAATTGAAAAAAATTGTGCTAAATACGCTGTGAGACAATCCACTAATTGTATTTTAAAACCTTTTGATAATTTATGTAGAACAATTTTTCATTGAACTTCCCTTCTTCAACCCTTTAAAAATCCACCTGTCATTGCGGGACATCACATTAAAGTTTGATCAAGATAAAATGGTTGAAGTCAATACAATTTCAGAGTTGGAACTAGAGTCAGAGGCCTTAAAAATCGTAAGCTTGGATTTTTAAACCTTTTGATTATTTATGTAGAACAATTTTTCATTGAACTTCCCTTCTTCAACCCTCTAAAAATCCCCCTGTCATTGCGGGACATCACATTAAAGTTTGATCAAGATAAAATGGTTGAAGTCAATACAATTTCAGAGTTGGAACTAGAGTCAGAGGCCTTAAAAATCGTAAGCTTGGATTTTACCAAACATAAATTATTATTAACGATTGGAAATTAGATAAAGTGTAAAAAGTAACTTTTTTACATGCACATAGTTAAGATTTGCCGTATCTTGTCGCAACGTGGGTCTAACAACATTGGAAGCTGTGCACTATGAATTGGAATTGTGTGGTAATCGCGTACTCTTTCAGCAAAGAATCGTTTTGAAAGGTCCAAGGCTCAACGTATCAAAAGCTGAAAGATGTGGGAAAATTTACGCAAAAGATTTGAGGAATAAGATCGTTGTAACTGATAAATTACCTTTATTTCAGGTAAACTTTTTATTCTTTTCTAATAACTTTAAGGATTTATTTATTCACTGAAGTTATAGAGAAATAAATTACTGAATTCAATCTTTTCCAGGCTAGTGTTGGCGGTCTACCTGAGACGTTTTTCCATGCACAAGCTGCAAATTTCGAAATTGTGCTTGAAGAAAAGTCAAAATATACCACTAACGATATGGTGCTGTCTAAAATCATTATTGCTGCAGAAAATATGGAAGATACTCTTCAAGTCCTTTCTTCTCAGACAGATGAAAGTAATGGTGCCTTCCAGATCAGTTCAAAAGGAAAAAAATTCACTCAACTCCTTTGCAAAAACCACACCTCAAAACTAAGAATACCGTGCGTTTTCCAAGCTCCACAAGCTGGAGATTTTACAGTGCTTGATACTCTAATTCTTTATGAAGTTCTTACCAAGTCAGCACCTGAAAAAAAAACTTATCGTGTAATAAGAGTTTCGATAAAACTGCCTTTAACTCCTGCCGTTCATGTGGAGTACAGCTCTTTGAAAATGCTGGATTGCGTTACGTATTTAGGACTTTTGAGATTATACAATTTAACCGTAGTACGTTATTTATTTATTTGCAACTAAAATATTTTCCAATAATTGGTTTTTTT
>JAANSP010001925.1:0-13956 GCA_036850745.1 Homidia socia | reverse complement strand
ATAATTTGAAATGATCTGTACACATGCCGAAGATTAGGGGCCCTTCTCAGACTATCAATTGTTCTGTAGGATTTCTGGCCCAGTTTGAGTTCCTTGGTGATAAGAATGGTCATGTAGAATATGTATGTTAGGGCAATGCACAAGAATGTCAGGATGTTTATGCAGAGAACTGTGAGCAGGTAAAGGTGATAAGCAATAAGGAAAACGCCCACTGGAAAGTATGAATAGTATGCATTAGGAATGAGGCCGCCTAAAAAGATGATGCTACGAGGATTGTAAACGCAGATCATCCCAAATAACATTAGCATTGAACACCAGGCACCTCCAAGCAGACAGAGAATGCCCTCCAGGATTTGGTTGTATTTATCGGTTTCAGGGTTCAGCTCAGGCATGTAATTTTCTGTGAGGAAACTGGTTACTAATTTTTTTTCTGAGAAATCAAAAATAATTTGAAGGAGAATTATTCTCGCTTACCGTGAAAATATCGAAGAAATGCAAAAAGTCCATTGGTAGCAATACAAACTTCATGGGACCACAAGCACAGTACTGAATAAAGGAATGTGCAACCTTGCCCACCCATACAGTAGAGCAATGTAAGCAAATATCGCTCCCTGTCACCTTCCCGTTTTGCCTTGATAACCAGAAGAAATGAAGCGACCGACCAAATTGTGCCAAAAATTCTATTTTTGTAACACTTTTGTAGGGTTATCGGATCGTTCTGAAGATTGATGAATAAGAGATTCTTTTCGCTGAAAGCTAATGTGTGCGCACCAACTTTGACGGCGATTCTTGTGAGTAAAGCTGTAAACCTGTAATATCGTTTGCTAAGCATATTTACTATTTTAATTTAAAAAAATATGTTCACTGTTCAACGTCAAGAGCGTTTCATAGAAAATATGAACGAAACTATAGATATTGGTGGAAAAGGGAGCAGCTAAAGATATTTTGGATGGAAAACAATTTAGCCTTCCGACTTCCTTTTGTGCAATGAAAACGCTAATTTTTGTAGTTTTGGTTGCAAATCGGCAATGTATCGATGAATGTATCCTCATGCGGATTCATGGACACGACTCGCTTAGTATGCAATTTTATGATTCAAATTAAATTGGTGACCTGACAGGAAATTTCATAACTTTAAAAGTTTTGGCCTTAGCCTTATTTTTAATAACAGGAAATCCTTAAATACTGTTTATCTGAATTGTTCGGTAATTCGATTTCTAATTTAGCTTTTATTGCTTATCATTGAAAATAACAAGTAGTATATCAATAGCGGAAAAAATAATTTTTAAACTTAAAAAATCAAAGCAAGTTTATTTAAAATACCTACGTCAGCCTGTCCATTGGAAACTAAAGTAAAGGAAACTAAAAGTAGCCCAGGTTAAGAAAACTTCACGAAGCTGTTATCTCTTCCTTGTTTTTTGTTTCTTTTTTGGACAAAAAAAAAATTTTTTTAAAATGGATTTTTATTCGCCTTATTGCTTAATATGTGGCTACAGGAAAATAAAATATAGTACCTCATTAAAAGACCATTTTGGTCATAGTTAAATTTAGATATATTTATAAGTTTAAAAAACAAATGCCACAAATCAATAAACTTGTTTTTGTTCTTTTATTTACTAACTGAAAAGATAAGATAACAAAAAAGCTAATGAGCCTTTTAATTATATACGTATCTAGCATAGAGAATATTTAACTGCATTACATGTATTGCAGGTTAAATGAGCTTTTAATTTTTTGCATTTTGGAATAAATGACGGACATGCCTGCCCTTTTCTTATAAAAGCAATTAAGCTACCTAAGTAAAGTTTTATGAAATCTAATACGCCTCCCATTTAATGTGGAAAGTGGTTTAAAATAAAAATAGGAATATTACTGGAAGGATTTTATCTGACCGCTATCCTACTATTGTATAATTTTTATAGCGAGAAATTGACGTTTTGAATTTTAGCTAGTTCTAAAACATAATCAGTTTTTGGTGATTACAAGGATAAGTTATGATAGAGTCTAATTGTCTGGAAAAAATATGCGACCCTTTTATGAATGCGTGTACCAACTAAGCATTAAAGTAGCAACATTTTTATGCGAAAGCATCTACTTATTTTTATACGTTGACGAAATTGATATATTGACAAAACCAGAATTATTAAAAAAAATTAGCAACCTGAAAATAAATCTCTAGTTACCGTGGATGTGGACGGAAAATGTGAAATAAAAACATACCAACAACAAAAACAAGGACAAATTTAAATTTACAAATTCATTAGCTTCACAAATTCATGATAACAATAAAGATCAATTAATTAACAAAATGCGAACAAAATGGGCTTATTTTTTAATTGCTAGCCAAACTTGCTCGGCACTGTTGTAAAATGCTTTTGTATTTTATAGTAATTAATGAAGAAAATATTCATAATATTCAATTAGTTTTGTAAAAAAGAAAAGCAAATAAATCTATTTATCTGGCAAGGGATCGCCCAAACCACTACTCTCCGATTTTTATGTAGGAGAATCGAATATTACGCATAGACAATTCCTTTCGGTCAATGTTCCACTTCTGAATTCTGGTCGCCTCACTCCTGTTAAATGCCAGGGTGAATTCGATGCTCTTCAATTTTGGTTGGTTGCTCCAATAAGATGCTTTTCCCAGCAAGTCAACAAAACTGTAGAGATGGCATATGGGCATGGTTGATTCGATGTCTCGTCTAGCGCACATCTCAATTTCCAACGTTTCTAATAATTTAACCTTCCTCAATATATTTTCCAAATCCATAAGAAGCGAAGAGTTGCGGAATCTAATTCTCAAGTGTTTTAGCAAGGGCAAATCTATCTCGCAATTGGAATAATTCTGGGGCTGGTTAATGAACACTTCTATTGACAGGGATTCTAGCAAGTGAAAATGGGGAGATGCTTTGTCAATGACGCTTTCCCACCTATGAAAACGATTGCAGGGAAACACTAGAGTAAGTTTTTGAAGCTTCCACTTGACAAATTTCAGCCTTTGGAAATTGTGATCAAAGCGTTGAGAAAGAAAAAATTCTGACAAATTTGGTAAATGCATTTTCAATACTCTTTCGACCGAGATGAAAACATCAAGGCGTAGTCGACGAATTTGTTGGTTTCTTGTCAAAAGCTCGTACATCAACCATCCAAAATTTTGAATTTGAATTGTAACTAGGTCCTTCAGATGCGGAGAATGTACATTCTGACCAAAAAGACCACCCATGGTGAACCAGAAAGAATTGCATTTCGCACATAGCGATTTCAAATTTGGAGTCATATGTAGCCATTCCATGAATTCGAAGCTAGCGTCAAAGCGGAAAAAGTTCCACACTTCTAATTTGACCGTAATGTACAAAACCTTTTCACCGAATTCTTTCAGGAAATCCCGAACCTCTTCAGCAAATTTATTCCAGGATTGATGCAAGGTTTCTTCATCACTATCATCGAACGTAGCGTCAATCATGAAGTGACCCGTGAGCAAAGGATTGAACGACGGATGCAAAGACACGTGCTTTTGAACTTCTGTTAGAGCCTTCCTATTTAGCACTGTATAAGCAGTACCGTTGCGGTTGCAGATTATTGTTGAACTTGGGGTAAACTTTATTTTAAACTCAAACAAGGATACATTTGAGTTTGGACCCAACATCAAGTGAGAAGGATCATTTACCAAGGCTTGATCAACAGATTCTTTCCACGCCTTACAAACAAGACGACAATTCTTCAGCATGGACATTTCCTCTTCCCATATGACACAGCCAATCTGCTTCCCCTTGTAGATGAGAACTTGTAAAACCTTAAAAAATGCGTTCAGCAGTGTTATATCAAATACTCATAATTGTCATAATGTTGAAATTGTTGGAATAAACTCGGATTAATCGTATGTGATTTAAAATCAGAGCATATCATATTTACTTGTGCAAACAAATCGATGACTTTACTGTTTTCTTCCCTGTCCCCCCGAGTGACGCTTCCAGCCGTATAACCATTTGAAATCCCAGATTTCTCCAACGAATCCGTCTAAAAATTATATTAAATTAACCGGTTAGAGAAACATTATATTTTCAACAAATGACCAAGACAAACTGACAAACTTTGGCAAACTACCTACCTGTTCCGGCAACGCACCATTGCACCCAGTTGCACCTTTCTCCTCGGAACTCCTCTCCCTCCAACCAGTGTTCGGAAACTCCTGCTCGGAAACCTCAGAAAATTTTTCTGCTGCTACAGTTGTTGCTGGATGCATGCAACCATCAATGAATTGATTTTCAACGATACGCAGACTTTTTTCTTCCTCATTGCTAGCTCCTGCGGTCTGCATAAATACGAATATTTTATTTACTTTCTTTATGACAAAGTCGGTAAGTGCTCGATTACTGAAAAAATTAATGAACGAGACAAATATATTACCTTTCCCATCCTGTCATCCATTCCTGTTACAGTTCTAGCGGCTGAAGCAGCAAGTTGCAACTCAAGTTGCTCTATTTTCTCAATAAGAATTGTTTTCTCCAGGTTCCTTTGTTTCAGCAGTTTTCTCAGTTTCTGATTTCGCTTTTTCAGAGAACGGATTTTAAGCAAGTATCCGGCATTCTTGGTAATATTTCTAGCACCAACACTGGATGGGATGACATTAAAGTCAAAATGATTGCCGTCGTCGTGTCTTCCTGCCTCCGTGTTTTGCTCTTCCTCAGTAACAAAAACAATTTTGTAACTGTCCTCTGTGGAAAATGTGTTTTCAAGATTTTCTAACTTTATCCTCTGATGTTCCGAACTCATTGTCAGTTATGAGCCCATCATTCCCTCTTTCCTCATCAAAGGGTTCAACGGTACTCCTGGCCTCATCCTTAACAAGGACCTGGTCGACATCAACTTTTATTTCCAAGTGTTTGTTCACAATCAGGTCATTGGCTCCATCATCAATTTTACTTCTCCTTATCTTGTGCCGCTTTCTAGTATTTATCCAAGATTTGGCGTGCCTATCACTAGTCTTCTTTTTTACGTTGCCACTACGAGATCGTGTCATCATCTTGAGTTCAGGAACTGGTCCATACCGAGTTTTCCCCATTGCCTCAATCCAGTTTGGTAGAATTATACTGGGTTTTTGGGGTGGTGACCCAACAGCCCTGTTGACGTATTGCATTGGAAGTTGACGCATAAGATGGGCATAAGACCTGTCTAAACTTTCATACTTCAGAAAATGTGAATGTTTTATCGTATAATTGAAAAAATTGTGCGTGCATAAGATTTGAAACGTTTTAAACATTCCTTAAGGACAATACCCAACAGCCCTTATAAGGCCCAACATATTACACGAAGAACAAGATTTAAAATTCTGTGTTATGAAAGCTTAGGCAGATTTTATGCCATCTTATGCGTCAAACACCGAAACAGCCGAACTTTGGCTGCCAATAGATAAGTAGCGAAAGCCGCTTGTAATTGATTCCGTTCAAAAGTTGCGATGAGAAACTGATTTTTCTAGAATAATCTATTTTATTCGTTAACAGTTAAGAATTTTCAAAAACAGTCATCAGATTATTGACTAAAAATAATCGTTAACCATGCGTCATATGTTTAAAAAGTATTAACGGTCTTCTTAATGGTTTTCAACGGCTACCGTTGACCGATTCGGCTGAAAACTGACTCTGTCTAAGAAAAAGTCACTAGGAATTGTTAATCGAAAACAAATTTTGAATAGCTGTTATAATTTTGGGGAAATCTTGTGTTCAAACAGAGAGGCCAACTGGACGGACAGACGCCAGCATCGTTATAAAGTAACTCAATAGCTTTCGCTTATTAATAAGTATAATCTTACCTTCAGTTGGGTATTTAACACAAAATCACTGGATGATTAGATGACGCGAATTTTTTTTATAACAATAACGGTAAGTATTGAAGGAAATAATTGGTTGGCTAGTGAATAAAATTGAATAAAATCGAAACTAAGGATTGATTACTAATATCAAATTCAAAACTGATTTTTCTAATAACGGTGGCACTCGTGTGGCAGCAAATGAGGTTAAGATAGATTGTAGAAAGCAGAGAGACTAATCAAACAAAATGCACAGATGATTTGGGTGTTTCATGAACCAGAACCAGATGATAGCGCCATAGCGATAAAAAAACTCTGGTCAGTTTTGGCCATTTCTGCTGTTCTAGAGCTATTTTGATGAAACTAAAAGTGCAAAATATCGTATTTTACCTAGTTATGCAAAAAGTCAGTCAACGTTTTGCGATGTGTTTTTTCGTTTTTTATGAATAGAATTATTTCATTCTCACCACGTTTTTTTAAATTTTTTAACTAGCATGCACCTTATCCCGCTTCAAAAATTCCATCAATGACCTCAACAACTTACATAATGGCAGGCTGAAAAAATTTGAAATTTTCCGTGCAAAATAATACTAGCAAATTGTTTTCTTATGCTTGTGCATAAGTGGTGCTGTTCGTTGTTAAATCGCTGCTGCATTTATATAAATTTTTGTAGTGTAGAATGGAAAATGACTGATTTGGTGGACGCATCCCGTTGCATGCAACCAATCGATAAAATGAATGAATGAGCTGCACTCTGGTCCAGAGACTCTGGGTACATTAGGCAACATGCCCATCCCCAACGTAATTTGCTAATTTATTATTTGAAATGGAAATTACGTGTAAATTACTTTTCGCAGCGGTTTTCCTTTTTCAGTCTTTCCGGCTGGTTTTGTTGAATGAGATCCTGAAAGATTTTAGTTTCAAGTTTTGAAGCCAAAAATGCAAACAAGTAAATGATGTCATAATTTGTAAAAGCACTTTCATGAGTTCAGTTTTTCAAGGCACAAAAAGCGCAATAAAGTGTAATTAATTCATCATGAATGCTTTTCACTCTTGTTTGGTCATGATCAGTGTCAGTATCACTGTGAAATCAAGTAAGCATTACTTTGACATAAGTTATTATTCGTTAACATTCCATTGAATGACTGATCAAGATATTACCACTGGACCCTTTTCTGGTTTTAATATTATTATATGATGATGATCTAGTAACTAGTAATCACTTTGTTTATTGTGTTTTCAGCTATATATCTGTATAGTGCATTTTTGTCCCTTCATATTATTTTTTACAAACATTTTTTCATACGTTCTGTGGATTATTGTACTTTGGTAATTTTTCTTTCCGTCTACATATCCTAAAAAAAGTAAGAGAGCTAACATGATTTATAGGTTTATCGAAATGATGATTTGCCGTTACTCTGGTGCCATTTGTTTCTGCAAAATGTGAGTACAGATTTTCATTTTGCAATGATTTATTTGACATTTTAAGCATAAACAAAAGTCTTTCCTGTAGAGCACAAAAGAAGCGATTGCAGCCTAAAACAATGTGCTTTTTCTTGTAAATTAAAACCAATTTCTCACCTTGAGAGCGTTGATGCAAATTTCACAATGATTTATGCTTTGTGATTGATTCATTTGTAAATGAACATATGGGCGTTTTTTCCCAATAGAAAGTTTATTGCATTTATTATGTGTCATCATTAAATGAAGAAGTAAATACTGTGTATAAAATATAAATTAATGAAGGGTCATTGAAAGGTTTCACAATTTTATCTGTTATGTCATAAAGAAGGAACGATAAAAATTTTGTACGAGGTTTCACATCATTAAAAAAGGTTTGGGATGATGAATAAATGTGTTGATGATGTTGGCAGCTTAAAAGAAGTTGATTAGCCGTAAAATCCATATCCCCCATATCGCCCTATAATTTGACAAATTCGAATTATATGGAACGCTTTTAGTAGTAAATAAAATACGTTATAATATGCTGTTATTGTAAAAAGAAACTTACTGCCATATCCGCCATAACCACCGTACTAAATTAGAAACAAACAGTTTCCATTAATTTTTCGAATTTATAAATTCCTTCCGATATCACGTTTCAAATAAAAATTTACTTACCCCGCCATATCCTCCAAAGCGTCGCCTGCGAAAGCCATAGCCACCATATCCTCCGTACTGGATTAAAAACACAGTTTTAAATTATCTCTTTGAATTCATATAACCTTTTTAAATTTACACATTTCCAAGAAAAATTAACTTACGCCACCATAACCCCCAAATCCAATTCGGATAAATCTTTTCTGTCTAGCAGCTTCGTCATCACCATCAGAACCTTCAACAGCACCATGATGAGCCAAGGATCCAAAGCTGTCAGCGAGATCGGAAGGCACAGCTCCAGCGGAAGCTGCTAGTCCTTATGATATCGCGTTTCAAATAAAAATTTACTTACCCCGCCATATCCTCCAAAGCGTCGCCTGCGAAAGCCATAGCCACCATATCCTCCGTACTGGATTAAAAAACACAGTTTTAAATTATTTTTTGAATTCAAATATTTGTTTTGAGTTTACACATTTACAAGAAAAATTAACTTACGCCACCATAACCACCAAATCCAATTCGGATGAATCTTTTCTGTCTAGCAGCTTCGTCATCACCATCAGAACCTTCAACAGCACCATGATGAGCCAAGGATCCAAAGCTGTCAGCGAGATCGGAAGGCACAGCTCCAGCGGAAGCTGCTAGTGGGTGAGCGTGATGTTCAGCGGCATCTCCACCTCCAGTGGAAGGATAAGCATGTGAGATTGCAACGATCGATGCAATCACCACAAGTGCAATCAGGATTGACTTGTTCATGTTTCAGAACTTAAGTATAAAAAAAAATAACTATGACTCATACAGACTCTGGAACAACAAAACTTCTCTTTTGGAGACTTTTGGTGACATGTAGTCAGGAAGCTGTTCAGGATTTAAATGTGCTCCGTTGAGAATCAGACGAACTCTTTTATACTAAGCTGATAGAGAGAATCATTCATGCATTCAGCAGAAAATAGCATTTCCATTCGTTTCACTTGTTTTCCTGTGTAACCCGAAGAATAAAAATTTGCAAAGTCATTATTTGGGATTCCACCGACTTCTCAGTAAAATGATTTAATAATATGGCCATTGGCCAATGACATCATTTACTTGCCATTCATACCTGGTTATCCTCCATCATGTACTACATAAATTCTTAGAGAAATTCCATTTACAACTGGACACCCCTTCCATTTTTTGAATAGGCATGTAAACAAATTACTCCGCTCTACTCTTACTTTTGTAAGTATTTTAATATTTCTGAATGACTGACACTGACAAGCCTGACTAAATGTACATGTGTAAAAAAAGTAAGAGCATGTATGAAAAAATATATGAGTACGGCAGCAATAAATTAGGCATAATCCTATTATACACAGTGAAATGAATATGCATACAAACTTTGTTACATTTCAGAATTGCACCTAGGTTACATTGTCGTCTTTTTTTAGCTTGCCATATTTTTCAGTCGTGACTTTTTTGCCGAAAATGACGTCAAGAGAAATTTTTAAAACGCTGCGTGGGCGCTACATGGATTACTTGGAAAAAGTCGTTTCATTTCTCCGAATTTATTTTAATTGCCATGGTCAAGTGGATTTCCATCTTAAGGATAAGCTGAAAAACAAAGAAAACAATGGTCACGACGTATTCCATAAAAAATGGTAAGTCAGTGGTTTATACATAGCAAAATGAATTTCTTTCTTTTTATTTTATACCTTGAGCTGGAATTTGAAGAGTGTCACCTTTATCATATCATATCGTACATTTCTGGTATTCTAGTACATTATTCCAAGTTACGTACTGAATTCATTATAACAATGACTTGCAAAAAAAATTGATCATGATTCATCGGCATCCCACCGTCCACAGCATTAACTTCAGGTGTTGCTTGATGCAAATCACAGCAGGTGAAAAAACTCTGTTTTTGTGGTTGGGATCTCCCTAAAGCTGTGGCTGTGGTGTGGTCATCATACTGATTTAATGTTTTTTTCGTCTGCAAGTCATATTGTATCAGCTACCAAGTAAAGCGATGAAATATTATGTACGATAATACCTGAGAACAATGCAGCCACTGACAACTCTGTTATTTGAAGCATTCATTGTCATTTCATTTAATTTATGTATGCACTAATGCACCATATACCACTTGGTACCTGCAAAAAATAGCATACCTAGCCATTGCCAAAAACACCGGTGTAAACCGATAAAATCCATCTGTCAAAGCACGCGTCCAAATTCTGGTAATATTCCATGTGAATGGTACATTTTATGGAAATGATATCAAATTCAAAATATGACTGAACTTTATATTCGCATATTTCTTAGAAAATGTGATGAGTAAATGGTCCTTTAGGATGAAAACTGGTTCTTTCCAGTTTTCTTTACATCGTTAAAAATTTCTCATTTTCTGTATTACAATGACATGTGTAGATAATCACGAGTTACGACTGAACGTGAGGAAGGAATGGGTTTTTAGAACATTTTTGAAACATTTTGTGGTGGAAATTTCATTTCACGTCTTTTTTAAAACATTCAACCACCCTGGTAAATCCAGATAATTATTTTCTCTGCACGCGTACGAATTTTATTTGGTGATCCATGATTTAATTTGTCCGCCTGTTTGTCCTTCCGTCCTTGCTATGGCACAACCACCTCCACTCCATACTCCAATCCAAAAGCAATAAAATGAAGTAACAATTAAACAGCCCATTCATTTTTTTCCACAATTTTCCAGACTGAGGTCAACTCATTCCACCTCAACTTCAAAACATCACCAACAAGCCAGTAGACTATGACAATCAAAATGTCATCAAAATTGGAAATTTGTCAGATTTCTTAGGAAGCCCAAGCGCAGTTCAACTTGGTTCCCTTCTCACCCCCCCCCCTCCCAACTCAACAAATCATTTTAGATTTTTTTACCATCTCAGCCACCATCGTCAATCATTTTCTATTACCATGGTCGTGACTCGTGGCCCAACTTCGACTATGCAAAATGCAGATCCTTCCACCAGAAACAATGCAGAGGCTTTTTCTCAACCTCCATTCTATAATACTAGTACCAATTGTCAATTACGGTATCAGGCAGCTAAACTTTAGCTGCTATGCTAAAGCAACCACAAAAAATACTGAATTTTTTAATTCAGCTGCTGTTGCTTTGTATATCAGGCTTTGAGTTGTATTCACAGTTATTTTAATTTTTTTGTATAATTTTATTTCAAGTTATCTAGTTTTGTTGCTGTTCTAAATGTATGTACATACACAATCAAAGAGTTACCAAGGGGCATTGTGAGAATCAGTGGGATCATTCGTATTCATACAAATAAAAAATTGTTTACTTTTCTATTGTCTCACCATCACCCACCACAACATCACACACAACACACAAGGTCAAGGTCATCCATCATGAACATTTTTTATTGCAATTTTTCTTCTTGACTTGATTCGGAGGAAACTTTTTCATTGGAACCGGAAGTCGGGACGGAAGTGGATTACAACCAACCATCTTTAATTATAACTAGTTTATCTGTGCTCGCCCACTCTCAAGATATTGGCAATCATGAGCCCAAAGCGAAGATACCAGACTTCTTTCGGCGTTGGACTTCCGTGTCCCCCTCTGCCATCACCCGAATACTACTCCAATCTTCATCATAGCTATAATCGACCAATAACGCCTGCTCAAATCACTGTGAATTCATGTCTGACATCAAAGAAAATACAAACCAACTCATCTGGAGCTGTGTTATCATCATCAAACTCAACGACTACCACCACCAACAACAATAATGCGTCGAAAAAAGGAAGCAAGCCTCCTCCAGATGATCATCATCGCCAATGTCGACCTTCCTCCAAGCAGAAACAGATAAATACCACTGCCATTGGTACCATAACCAGTGTTCCAAACAAGAAAGGAAACAGAACTTATCGTGTCACCCACCACCACCAACATCATTATGAACCTCCTCAGATACCCTCCACAAGCACTGGGATAGGTCAAACCAGGTCATCATCATCGTTGAGTCAAGGAATTTTTGGACTGCCAGTGGCGAATGAATATTTTCATGGGGAAAGCCGCACTGATTATCATCATCTTTTGGAGGACAACCATGAAGCGGAGACCTTGGATGACCAGCATCCACCATTCAAAGTTAAAGCCCGTCAACAGAAGCCAAGGATGAAGACAACCTTGCCATCATTCAAAAATGCTTATTCTAGTCAGCAACTGCAGCATCACCAGGAGTCTACCACACCCAGTTACCTCCACCAGCAACATCACCACCAAGACCTTCAGGAGGATATGGATGGTCTTATTAATGTACGACCTGTTAGTAGGCAAAGTCGGACACGTCCGGAATTCTTGTCTACCGGGGGAGGCACAGGCAGCAAGTCATCAGGATCCAGGGGAGGTGGTGGAGGAGCTGGAGCTGCTCGCCGTCGTGTACAGAGCACGTCTGGTGTCTACAATAATTATATTTCAACGAATAAACCCTCCACTCCAATCTCATCTTCGTCAGATGTCAATATGTCAGCAACTGCAGCATCACCAGGAGTCTACCACACCCAGTTACCTCCACCAGCAACATCACCACCAAGACCTTCAGGAGGATATGGATGGACTTATTAATGTACGACCTGTTAGTAGGCAAAGTCGGACACGTCCGGAATTCTTGTCTACCGGGGGAGGCTCAGGCAGCAAGTCATCAGGATCCAGGGGAGGAGGTGGAGTAGCTGCTCGCCGTCGTGTACAGAGCACGTCTGGTGTCTACAATAATTATATTTCAACGAATAAACCCTCCACTCCAATCTCATCTTCGTCAGATGTCAATAATAACAATCTTACTCAGGATTCTTTTAATTATCAGCAGCAGCATCATCAACAACAACACCATCTTCACATGCCTGATCTCATCGAGTCTATTCTACATAAACTTAAAAGTCAAGATGCTAGATTGGGAAGATATCGTTGATGGTTTCCACTCCATTCAAAGGTTAACTTGTGAATCTCCCTCCAGCATCAAGGCGATCCTCCGAAAGATTATCTGGTTTGGATTACCACATCTCTCCAGTGCCCGAACAAAACTTAGTCGAGCAGCCTGTCAGTGTTTTAAAATAATTTATGAAACTCAACGAAAATCTATGGAGGGCGAGGGGGATAAAGTGTTTCAGCGTTTGTTGGATCTCTGTGGTGGACAAAACAATAAATTTATCCAGGCTGAGTGCAAGGTTGCTTTGCTTGCTGCTATCGCTAACATTGATCCCCTGAAGTGCTTGCAGCTACTGGAACAGTTTGGAGCTCGTCATAAGAATCCCAACGTTCGAGAGTTTGCTGCTCTTCTACTGTCAAAAATTATTGGAGTCCGTGTCGCCGGATAAGCTGATGTCTAAAGAGTTTGCGCAGAGGATACTGCCAATGATGGTGGGATTTATGAGGGAAGGACAACTCAATACTAGGTAAACCAAGAGTAATTAACTATTAACAATAATTTTTTTGTATCTTTCTTTCTTGAGTGTACACTCACTATATATATTTTTTTTTCAATTTCAGGTTGAACGCCAAGTTATGCCTCGCAAAAATATTTCATCATTCTGACTTTGAAGCTAACCTGAAGAAGTATGTTCCTTTAGAAAATTTACGACATGTCCAGGACACCCTCAAAAAGTTCCAGCAGCAGGAGAAACAAAAGCAACAGCAGAATCATCAAAAGTCAAGACGCGCAACAACAGCAGCACCACCATTGTGGCCATGAATGAAAAATTACGTGAACGCCATGAATATCATATATAATTACGTAATCTCTGTATTTTCAAAAATTATCTAATGTACTCTAGTCAAATATTTCAAAAATTATTTTTCACTTTGCAAAAAAAGTCAATAAAAATGCCAGTATTAATAATAAAACAGTAATAACAATATTGTAAAAAAACAATGAAAATCCCAGTATTAATAATAAAACAGTATTGCAATTAAAACAATCAAAATGTATTCAAGAAAATTAGAAGCTTTCGTTTATATGCACTTATTGATATTTATAATTATTTTTTTAACCGCAAGAAATGAAAATTTAACTAACCACATT
>JAANSP010001924.1:0-13958 GCA_036850745.1 Homidia socia | reverse complement strand
GAGAGACGGGAGAGAGAGAGTGGGAGGTATGTAAATAATAAATAAATACAAAAACAGAAACCAATGTTTTCGCTAATATTAGGAAAAGTTTAAGAATGTCGGAGGTAATGTAATGAATGAGTTTGTGATAAAAAACGAGACTGACTGCTGTCACACAACAAATAAAAGCCTCTCACATGCTTTGGATAAATAAAAACCTTAATGGCTTTCTCAAAGGAAAATCAAACCTGTCACGGATATTTTTTATAGGGAACATAAACGTAGAGCCTGCTAATATGACAAAACTTTGAGAAGAAAGTTGCTACAAAATGGTTAAATTAGCTGAGGAAATGCTTTTACTCGTCTGAAAATAATTTTTAATTAAATCGCTCCTTTTCTTTACACATCTTTACTGAAATAAAATAAAAAATCGAAATTCAAATATGAAGTCTATAAATATATTTATTTAAAAGTTAAAGTTTGAGAGGCTTCTTGTCAGCTTGTTAGATTAATGAGCTAGAAGCATCTTCACAAAAGATACCCCACAGATATGTAGAGATAAATGCATACCTGTCATGCCTTCATCTCCTTTATACATAAGTAGGTACATATAATAATTCATCTAATTTTTTGCAGATAAACTAGAATAAATATATATTATAAGGATAGAGATAAATGCATACCTGTCATGCCTTCATCTCCTTTATACATAAGTAGGTACATATAATAATTCATCTAATTTTTTGCATATAAACTAGAATAAATATATATTATAAGGAATTCTAGCAGTGCGAGATGAATTCAAAATTAAAACTCAAAAAATAATATATACAAAGTAATTTGTTGCAGGCATTCCCAAATCCGATGGTAATATTGAATTTTTGAAAATTGTTATGAAAGTGAACCTAAATTAGCAGTGCGAGATGAATTCAAAATTAAAACTCAAAAAATAATATATACAAAGTAATTTGTTGCAGGCATTCCCAAATCCAATGGTAATATTGAATTTTTGAAAATTGTTATGAAAGTGAACCTATAATTTACTACACAAAGAGTTTGGTTGAATATTTTTTGTTGAATTGAATAAGGCTGACAGACGATCCAAAAAATGGCTCAAACTTTATCGTCATTTCCTTTTTCAACTGAAAGGCTCACCACAGACACCAAAAGTACGTCGGGCAATGAGAGGATATTACACAGAAGACTCTTGTAACACGAGCGAGCACTGTTATACAAGGACTCTTCGATATTAAATTTTTGGAAAGCGACTTTCTGACTCACACTCACCATCAGTCACAAGACGCAGTTGACATGACACTTTACGCCGACTACTTGTTGACATATCTCCTTCTTGTCCTTCTTGTCTTGATCTCCTTACAATGATATTACACAGAAGACTTTTGTAACACGAGCGAGCACTGTTATACAAGGACTCTCCGATATTAAATTTTGAGAAAGCGACTTTCTGACTCACACTCACCATCAGTCACAAGAAGCAGTTGACATGACACTTTACGCCGACTACTTGTAGACATATCTCCTTCTTGTCCTTCTTGTCTTGATCTCCTTACAAGGACAAGTCTGCCTTTTAAAGAATACATACCTATTTTGATGGAGTGTAGTGAGTTGGGACGTGTAAATTTTGAAAGCGACTTTCTGACTCACACTCACCATCAGTCACAAGACGCAGTTGACATGACACTTTACGCCGACTACTTGTTGACATATCTCCTTCTTGTCCTTCTTGTCTTGATCTCCTTACAAGGACAAGTCTGCCTTTTAAAGAATACATACCTATTTTGATGGAGTGTAGTGAGTTGGGACGTGTACATTTTTTATATTTTTATATTTAAGAGTTTTTAACTGCTGTATGGAGTACTTCTGCAGGTAGACAACAATGAAAAATATAAAGAACTTTACTAAGAATGAGAACAGACTAGACTGGTTTGCTACTAGTGCAGTGTGTGTGTGCATGCATCAAGCATATTTTCTTTATTTTTCACACACGCTGACAACTGTCACCGCCGAGGCTCGGTGACCGAGCTCCATTTTTACATTGTGCTACCGCTATCGCATGCTTTGATTAATGAAGCTGAGGAGCTCGAAAGCAGCATACAATAAAAAATTTAGCAATTAAGACTACTACCGCTGTATTTTTTAATGATTTTAAACAAATACATAATGAACATTTAAACTATAACAACTATCAAAATAGCCAACATATACCGAACTTATGTGGAAAACAACATTTAATAGAATGAATGAAGTTGATTTGACTGGTTGGAGTCTAAAATAGCAACGCAGTGTAAAATCCCATAAAGCATTGTTATCTTCATAATTAATATTGCTAACAGTAACTTTATNCCGAACTTATGTGGAAAGCAACATTTAATAGAATGAATGAAGTTGATTTGACTGGTTGGAGTCTAAAATAGCAACGCAGTGTAAAATCCCATAAAGCATTGTTATCTTCATAATTAATATTGCTAACAGTAACTTTATTCAATTGAATTAGGACGCACATTTTAATATTATTGTGGTCTCTTCTAATGGCAAAGTCTATAAAGTAATTCAATTTTCGTTTCAAAGAGCATACCACAGAAAATAAATAAATTTAGGATTGCATGTTTTGTTTAGCAAGCCATGAGATGTTTAGCCCATTTTCTTTCATCCAGCCCAATTTCACGCTGATGGCATGACGCTGACAATACATAAATTAAGCAAGTTTCCTTTTTAGAAAAGAAACTGAAAACTGCTCTTAAGAAAGGTTTAGCTTTATCATAAGACATACAAGTGTTAATTTAATTAGAGCTTGGAGCCATGGGAGAACACCTCGTCAATTAAGTAAAACTTGAGAACCAGCAATTAGTAAATATCCAGAGACATGAAATGCTTGAAAGCTCTTCTTGTCTTGACGCTGACTGCGACGACATTTGTAAACGTGTTTAATTATCATCGCGTTGTGCAACCAAGTAGCGTAAGTGACATGAGCATTATTTAAAGCAATGCAATAAGCTTATGTGCCTTCAGATGTGTAAATATTTTAAGGTTTCTGGGTTGATCCAAACATTTTCAAAAAAAGTTGCTTCTGGCTATGTTGTTATGCAAATGCAAACTAATTTATAGTTTTGTCGTTTGAAACAATACCCTGGGCCAATTACCAGTGGTCGATCAGGTAGGTGTTTCAATCGTCCCAGATATAGACAGACAAACAAATCCTTTCATCCTAAAATAGGTAATAATATTTACTACTACGTTGATATGTATTATATTTCAACCATATTCCAGTTTTTTTTCTCCATGGGGGGTGTGAAGAAAGAAATCGTCGGGTTCGCACATTAGGGAATTCTATCAATGACTTGAGTGATGTCATTATAGGTACCATGCCATGTGAATTGTAATTTATTCAAAAAATGGTCGTGTGTAAACTATCAACACTTCCGCAGCTTGTTAAGAAGCAGTAGTAATGGAATTATTGGCATTCAAAAGTTAAGACCGTATACTTGCTGCATGTGACAAATTCGTCAGGTTTGTTCGATTTCAACACGCAGAGGAACGTTGTTGGTATAGATGACTAATTTAAATTCAAGTTCAATATCACCAGGTTAAAGAAAACAAGTTAAATTTTTGTGCATTTTCCGTCAATTGTCACCGATGCATGGCACGTGTAAAATATGAATATTTATGCAGGTATTTTAGATTTCGTTACATGCTTTGTCGCAGAAACAAGTGCCATCATTATATTTATGTACATTTATTTATGCAACACGGCTAATAATTGCTCCTCTCAATTAAGCTCTACTTTTGCAGCATTTCAAGCATAGAAAGCTAGAACATTACAAAATTTTACTTTTACCTGAAAGTAGAGTACAATTTTGCACAGCGCCTCTCCTAGAAACCAGGTGTTTGTCACGTCCCAGATAACCGTGGCCGGCAAACAGAGTAAAATCACGAGAAAGTCAGCAACGGCCAAGTTTACAATAAAGTAATTTGTCACGGTCCTCATAGATGTGTTACGGAACACGGCCACGCACACAAGAGCGTTTCCCACAAGTCCCATGATGAAAACAATAAAGTGCGCTGCGATCAAAGCCCACTCGTAGCGATCAGGGTAGATAAAAGCCAAAAGACGATCCTCATAGTCTTCTGGGGTCTCGCAATACTCATTCTGGTACAGAGTGCAGTTATTTGTAGATGACCCGTTTCCGTCGGGATCCTCCAAGCTTCCATCCACGTCGTAGTCAGGTTCTTCCATCTTCATTTCAAAAAATTACCCCAAAAAATACTTGTGCCTTTTGCCTAGCAACTTTATTCTGTTCTCTTGAGATGTGTAGAAATTCCTATTGTCACTGTAACGGATAGGTACATGGCACCTCACTTTTTTGTGTAAAGGTCGGATGCACTTAAGTGCAAAGTATTATGTGTTTCCAGAATATCTCCAAGAAACTTTCCTCTAAAATTATTGCCGAAAAGTTTTAAAAACGTGTCAAGAGGATTTCATTAAATACAAGTTTCCCCAAAAGTTTCTACCTTCTTGTGAACAAACTTACTATTCTGTTACAAGACTGGCACTCTATTAAACCATAAGAATTACAATGTCATCATTCTCGTAAATCAGCTTACATAAGTCAATTCTGCTGATATTGCTGTTGAAAAGCAATAAATTTTTTTCTTATCACGCACTACGAATTATACCTACTTTGCTTTTTAATCGATTATATTCACCACCTATTTAGCACATTCACCGACAGCAGTTTTGTTCTTACTGTAACAATAAACTACTGCTATTAAAAGGTGTATACAAGCCTATGTGCCAATTTTCCAACACAGGTTTTTCCTTATTTACCCCAAGTTTATTTTTCTCATCAAAGCAAAACTTTTATCATCCGATGAAGGTCAAGAGGCTCCTTAAATTGGACGTGTTGAATTCAATGTCAGAGTGAAAATAAAACAAGCTCTTTTTCCGCAAAATAAATTGGGGATAAGGTCTACTTGATAGTAAAACAAGGTGGTAAGACAATGACACACAAGAGACCGTATTATGGGGCTTCTTTTTGTAATTTTATGCAATCCCAATAACACTGACAAACGCCTATGTATTCAGTCACCGTAAAAAGGAGAAAGTATTTTGCACTTTCTGTTTGGACTTTCAAAAATAGAAATTGTGAGGTACTACTATTTGGTGTAACGCCTATGTATTCAGTCACCGTAAAAAGGAGAAAGTATTTTGCACTTTCTGTTTGGACTTTCAAAAATAGAAATTGTGAGGTACTATTCGGTGCGCATTATAGCTTCGTTCAATGCTGTCAACTTTTTCTCATAAATTTTTTACTTGCACTGTTGGAACTTGATCGTTTGACAACATGAGTATGACCACTATATGGTCGGTTCAAGTTGGAAGAAACCAAATATTCCTTTTTCTTGCCTTTTGATTTTCCTGTAATTTTTCACTTGGCCAAAGCAGCAAAATACTTCAAAGGGAAGTTAGTGGGAAAAATACTTTTGTATTATATTTAGAACGCAGAGATTCACCTATTCGTGGAACTATTCTTTTCACACAAGAAAAGTCTCGATTCAGCAAAAACAAATCAGAATCGGCGTTTACAGCCGCGGATTTCGATTATATTTTTTTACAAAAGAACGCTGCAAAATAGCAAGTTTTTCTTTTCTACTCACTTTCATTGTTACACTACACCTATATCATTACTATAAAATAAATGTTTCTTTCCCTCTTTTCTCAGAGAGTCGGATTACATCCAACAAGTAATAAACGTGGATTTTTTGCAGTCCCACAGCAATGCTCGGTTTTCATACAAGTTAACTAAATTGGAAGTAATGTGTGTGTTGTATGATGATGCAGTGGTGAAGATGATAACGGGATGGTCGTTTGACTTTTTTCTTGCTTTCCCCTTTCTCTTCCTCTCTCGTCTCCTTCCTTCCGAGTTGTTAGTGGAAATAAAATGCAATGAAAGCCCCGATGACGCTTTGTCGGGTTTTTGTTGGATGAATGTGTTCGATATACACGTATATAGTTTTTGCAACTTTCCTTGGAAATTGTCCTTTTTTCTTAACAACTTCCTGTATTATTAGGGTTTCATCTGCGGATTCTTTGTATAACAGCATTAGTAACTATTGCACTGACATATCCGGCTACAAAAGTACCAATAAACAGTCTAGATGATAGATATAATGAGTATAACGAAAAATAAGATGATGGGTATTCTCTGTTGTTGCTGTCGTTGCCCCGGTAAGTGACGTCTGCACTCCGACTGATCAAAGTTGTTGGGCGGAAAGATGGCGAGTGTTGCGCAGCATCTAAGCCTTTTTTCCACAGATACTGAAACGGTTGTGGTATTCCTGCAAATTGGAATAGATGCTTTATCAAAGCTGTGCATTCACCTCTTTTGTCAATATGATGAATCTGAACAGCACAGTGGGTAAGTAGAATGGAAAGTAACTGACTTGAATACCCAGTTAACTTTTATATTCCTCCCCACCCACGTTTCTGAACATGCAAACTTAAAAAGAATATTGACAGAAAAGCTTTTAAAAATATTTAAGATTTTACTCAAGCTGACATGTCTACCTTGATTGTATATTTAGGTCAGGTATATATTTATGAAGTAGTAGTAATGCATAAGTAGGTACGATTTTTGCATTGATTTTCAATCATTTAAATGCGTAAGCAGAAGACTAAACAAGTAAATTGAAAAACGAAAGCAAATCAAATAAAGAAACCCCGAAGGAGTACACATAATTTTGCTGTATCAAACAGAAATCCACAAAAGAAAGTTTTTTTGTTTATTTGTTTGTCGGTAACCGTGTATCGTCAAATATTTGCGTATTGCTAAACTTTTATGGAAGGTAGACGTGGGCATGAATCGATGAACGAGAAAAAATACAAGCTGATTGTTTGAAAAAACTGATTCAAGAAAAACCGTTTTTCAGTGAAATAACCTGTATTTGCCGGATGTCATTATAAAGAAACTATGTAAATTTGAATGTTTATATAGATAAAGAAAATAGTAAATATGCCTGAGCTGAATTTATCGGATAAGTCGTTTGAACACTCTCAACTAAATATTTTGAATGAATTGAAGCTTAACGCAGAATAAATGGAAAAGTTGGCGGAAATTAAAAGATTTTTGAGATTACTTTGCAGTGAGTAAAAAGGGTTATAGAAATTATTCGAAAGCAATAAAAAATCAAGTAGTAAGCTTAAAAGGGAGGTAGCTTAAAGATCAGATTCCAAGTCATGCAAATCCAAACATTTATGTAATCGTTTATTGAAGTAACTTGAGCAAACACGAACAGGTAATTAAGCTAAAACAATGGAACAGAAAGTGCGCATTAGATAGATGGTATAAGATTTATATTCAAGTAATTTAACAGCAAAGAACACAGATGAAACGATTGCTAACGGAAGTACCAATGTCCATGTACCTTACACGACACATAAATAACTACTCCGCCCATAAAATTTCCATAATAATCAATATAATCATTGTGCATGCCACTTACCGTTAAATGTCGGTAACTGGTAGTGTGAAACTAACTTGTTGTATATTTCACAAAAGAAAACAAGTTGTGTCAAGATGTAAATGGAAAGAGTAATAATGCAATGTCGAAAGTCAAAAGAGCCAAGCTGACGGAGTTTAGTATTTCTCCACGATTGTAGATTTTGCGCATAGCACAGTGACTTGAATGATTGTAATCTTTTCTCCAGGGTAAAAGTTTTCAAGAAAAAAGAAAATCTACGCATCCATTAAATCAAGATGTTTATTTGTGCTGGAGTTTTATAAAAGATATTTCACGGATTGGTGGATAATGGTACTATACTTATTCGTTATTTTTAGATTTTGCTCTGCAAAATAGAAGAAAAGTTTATTTCATTGCGGCGGAGTGATATAGTACGCAATAAACTTTTACAAAAGATAAATGGAGGGTTCTGAAAGTAGACATGCGCATTACGAAAATTAAGCACAAGTACCCAGATGAAAACTTTTTAGTGGATACGTTGGTATAAAAGAGAATCATAATATTTACAGAAAAAAGCTTTAAAAATGTACGCACGTGCTAATAGTATAAATGATAAAAGATGTTTAATCAGATCATCTGTAATGTTAAATGAGATTTTTGTGCGTTTCCCATGTCCTGAAATTGTCCCCTGAAATGTAAAATTATCGTTACGCTTATTTAGCGGAAAAGCCTATATAGGTAAAAGGTAAAATTGAATGAGATCGCAATGGATGGACAGACTAATACAAGTGAATAGCCTCATTTGCAATTTTCTTTAATGTTGAGGAATCATGAATAATTGCGTAAAACTACACTGTTATTACATTATTGCTGCTTGGGGAACTCTCTCCAGTGTAATAATAATGGTAGTAGNAAGCTACACTGTTATTACATTATTGCTGCTTGGGGAACTCTCTCCAGTGTAATAATAATGGTAGTAGTAAGTAAGTAATAATAAATGCATGAAAAGTTTTGGCACACGAAACCTCTCGAAAGTGCAAAGGAACATACATATATACAGGGTTATAGTTGTACCAATTTTAGATTGAGTATCCAATCCTGCCCATCCTTGAAAATAGTATGGTGCAAGGAAATTGAAGTAAAGTGCAAGGCACCTAGTAAGTCAAAGTCATTCGTTACATAATATGACATGACTAGCTTTTGTAACCACTTTTAGATTGAGTCATCCAATCCTGCCCATCCTTGAAAATAGTATGGTGCAAGGAAATTGAAGTAAAGTGCAAGGCACCTAGTAAGTCAAAGTCATTCGTTACATAATATGACATGACTAGCTTGACTACCTGCACACAATCAGCTACAAATTCTTCAGACAGTTGTTGTTGTTCGAAGGTAGGCAATTTGGCAAGCTTTGTTGTCCTTTGACAATAAGCAAATTAGATAGTAACCCAAGTAATTTAGAAATTGACGCTCATGTACAAGCATAGGTTTGTTTTCTAAACGTATAGGTATTATAGAGTAAAATGACGCATGTATCTATTTTTGCCTAAGTTACAAATAGAAACAATTTAAAAAGGACTCGCTAAAAATGAGCATAAAGTGCATAATGGTATGGACCACCCATTCGGTTTACTGAAACGCGATATAGCCGTAATAGTAATACCGCGCGTCTGGTTGAGTTTCGAATTTTTGTCATTGCCGAACCCTGACCTTATTTTTGGTTTGGAACATCGGTATGACTTCAATTTTTAAATTATAATTTATCAAGATATCTTTTTACTGCTATATTAGAGAATTCCTCATGTATCTATTTTTGCCTACGTTACAAATAGAAACAATTTAAAAAAGGACTCGCTAAAATTGAGCACACAATGGGCTAATATGGACCACCCATTCGGTTTACTGACGTGCAATATAGCCGCAATAGTAATAAATTTCCCAACAATAAAAATAGCTGTATGACCATGACTTTCTCATAAAAAAACAAATTCAAACACCATAAAAAAGTTTACAAGCGTTCGCATACTCATATCATGACTGCTAGTTCCATAATACATAGCATGTATGAATGCTTTGCACTTAAACTGGAGGAAACCAACAACGACACCATTTTTGTTTTCTAACAACAAATTATCAGAAGCGTAGATGGCTATTAAAATGCTACCGGTAGCAATGTGTGTGGTGATTGATGACGATTTCAGTGGTTTTTATTCGATAAAAAAATTAATTGGTCTTTGAACCAAGTCATGGATAATAACGATATCGAAATTTCATTTTCTTATAAAGAGTATGGTCTGACAATGAGTAAGCCGGGGTGTAACGTACTTTTATTAAAAAGGTCAAATTAAAAATTAAAAAATAACGAAAGAAAATTGTGAACGTGTCTTATACTGCTATATATATCACACTTGCAAAAAAATTTGTACGAAAACACCAATGTTACTACATACTGACATTTATGCAGCTTACGAGCTTTGAGCTTACACTAACGATGATGGATAAAAATAAAATATGATGAAATATAAATGAAGACAAGGAGAAAATAGTTTGATACATATATGCAATTTATCTTGCTTATGTACATCGGCGAAGAAATCTAATTACATGCATCCTGGAAAATCGCTTGTTACTTCCTATACTGTGATGCAACACGAACACAATGTAAAACAAAAAGAGAACTTGAATACATGGACACCATTTACGTTAGCATTATAAAACCATTTATAAAAGGGAATAATTTTAGTTGCAAAAAAACTTTTTATTGGAGTTGAAAAGAAAACTAACAGCAGTGTAATGAAGTTTTACAGAAAATGAATGCACATATTGTAATATTTATGGTACTATGCTCTTGTTGAATACATAAACATGTTGTGTAACTTAATTAGTTTTGTCTACGAAATTGTGGATAAAAGTAAACACTGTGCCAACTGCCAATACTGGCAATGCACATTTTAATTCTGTGCCTGTGCATAATAATCAAGTATTCCGAAATATGCGAAAAGTACTGCCTTTGCAAATCTAATAATAATAAACTGTTTACAACAATCAACCATGATATTGTTCAATGGTGTGACAAGAAACAAAGGGAGCAGCATAGTGTACGTATCCTTGTAATCATTTAATGCTACTATGTGCTTATTGTTTTCTCCAAATTCCAAAAGGACGAAACATGGAGATTCAAAAAAATAATTTAAAAAATAAGCTCATTAACTTTATTCACGTACAAATTCAAGGAATCATACTTGGGGGAAGTATGATTCCTTGAATTTGTACGTGAATGAAGTTAATGAGCTTATTTACACGATTTTAGAATGTCTAAATATGAGACGTGCTGTTATGTTACATGCTTTATCCGGAAAAGCTTATTATTGTTTTCCTGTTAAACCTCTATCCCTAGCTTAAGGCCACAACCGGTACCTTCTCTCATTAGTTTATTAGCCCCAGCCTTTTGCATTAAATTTGAGTGAGTTTGTGTTCATCTGCTAAGTATTCGCACGAGCGACCAGCGAGGGAACTGTCCGTAAATACTCTATTATCGTTTATATAATAACCCGGAACAAAAACCCTTTGATTCCTTGTAAGTATATTCCAGTTAATGAATTCTATAAATTCTCAAAGTTTTTTTTAGAAAAATTCCACCTACACGCTCGTGCACTTTTTAGTTAACTCATCTACTTATGCTTGAAATCGCATCATGAGTAACCTGCACAATTTTAATCATATGCTTAGGTCTCAACTCTTCCGTACACTTGTATATATACAACGTAACATGCTTTTTGAATAAATTCGGGGTATATTATTCCCCAAAAATCTAATACTCAAACCAACGCACGCATTTTGATTATGCTGATGCATCATGCACCACGAATATAAATTAGCGATGAGTTTTTTGAACCAGGAAAAGTTTCACATGTCATTTATCATTTCACCATGTATCCGTGTGGAGATGGAAATGAAAACCTAAAAGAAGTAGCTACCTACATAATCCTATCCATTTTTCTTCACAGATTTTCTTCAACGGAAAAAGTCCTTAAGAGGAAAAAAAGATTTTTTTTGATCTGGTTAGCTCCGTTTCGTTGTTTGTTTCGTTTCCATTATTACCACGTCTCCTTACTTTTATACTTTTCCGCATAATGGTGTAATGTAGCTCGTGGGTCTCTATTTGGTTACTTGTATTTATTAAACTTGTCGCAAACTTATTTTTTCTCCGAACTAAAACGCTGAGAGGAGTGCAGTAGTAGAGTTGTGAGTTTTACCTCTCTGATTTCAAAATGGAGAAACAAAATCCGTTCATAATGTATGTATTTGCTTAAGAGATTTGTTGTTGTTCTCTTTTCGATACGACTGATCAATCTTGATGGCAGATTATAGCAAGAAACCCATCAAGAGTAAAAGGAAAGATGACAGGTATATCCACTTTCGATTTTTTTCTACTGCGTTGAAAGAACTGATTTCTATATCATATTATTACTACCTTTTCCTCATCCCTTTGACTTTCTTTTTGACATTGAAGGCTGTATATTTTAGTATTTAACTTTCTATTTTCTCCTTGATACCACCTATCAGACTGGAAGAGCTTATAAATTTTAAGGTATTTGCAAGAAGCAGCATACCAATTTGATAATTCTCCAAAGTCGTGCATTGTGTAACCAACCGTATTAATACTCGGAGAGAAACGTGTAGTGTAGATACCTAAAGTGCAACAAAAAGGATAAAAGTCAGTAAGAAAAGAGCAATGAAGAGGTCAAAAAATCAGAAATCAAAAAGTGAAAGCTGTTTTGAAAACAAAATTTATCATTTTTATTTCATTTTAATGCAAATGGAGTAAATATGTTTGAAACTCCATTTTTTCTTTTCAATTTTTGGAAAATGTTTGTCGGATTATAAAAGCTTCTATGTACTTCATGTGTTTTTTTATCCTATTTTATGTACTCAGGGCATTAGATACATTATGCGTTCCATGAGAAATGACAAAATACGCAATACACTGATCACATTTGTATAGAGCCTTTAAACAAAACATTATTGAAAATACCGAGCACTACAATATTTCTTTTCAATTTTTGGAAAATGTTTGTCGGATTATAAAAGCTTCTATGTACTTCATGTGTTTTTTATCCTATTTTATGTACTCAGGGCATTGGATACATTATGGGTTCCATGAGAAATGACAAAATACGCAATACACTAATCACATTTGTGTAGAGCCTTTAAACAAAACATTATTGAAAATACCGAGCACTGCAATATACTCGTCATGAGTGGATGACTACGTGCGAGCAGAAAAATAGACAGAACACGACGTGGCATGGGGAAAGGAAAAGCTTTTGTTTTTTCTTAGTTTTTTTACTATAAAGGTTTCTTATTGTTTCGCTTGCAGCGATTTTTTTTAAAGATGGAGAAATCAAAACATTATTGAAAATACCGAGCACTACAATATACTCGTCATGAGTGGATGACTACGTGCGAGCAGAATAATAGACAGAACACGACGTGGCATGGGGAAAGGAAAAGCTTTTGTTTTTCTTAGTTTTTTACTATAAAGGTTTCTTATTGTTTCGCTTGCAGCGATTTTTTTAAAGATGGAGAAAGCGAAAGTTATTGAACCTTTCCCTTCCGTTCCTATTTTGCTTGTTATTGTCTCATACAATAAAGATCTCAAAAAATACATTTTTATAGCAAACTTTGCCATCAGCACTACCAACTAGCAAAAAAACTGCTTTTTACTGCATGACATTGTTTAAAGGGATCCCCAAATGGATCATGGATATAATGGATCTGGCGTTTTTTGTATTGGTTGGACGTGTCTTGAATTTAAAGTTGTACACTTTCTTTGGCTCTCTGTCCTTCTTATAATTTCACACTGTTTTCATCGCTCTCTCGACCTGTGACTCTGTGACTAATCTGGCAACGAGAGGATTGGGGTTATTTGAGAAAGGGTCATATTAAGCATATCTAGTAATAACATGTGAGACTTTCGAGCTATTTTCTTATACGACATATGGGGTCTTAAACTAGCATATGTATCATAGGATAGCAATAGCATAGCACAGATATCAACGTGTCCAATGTGGCATGCCACAAAATGGTGAGTGGCAGCAGTTTCCTTTACTTCCTCATTTTGATTTCTCGCCAGAAGCGAATTAAGAAAGGAACAAGGAATTTTTTGAGTAACTACCACCATCGGCTAAGCTAATACAAAAAATGTTATATGCCCCATTCCATTTTTGACGTACCTAACGGATAAAAAACATCACAGTTCCGCAATGAACGCCTGCAGTAACGTCTGCTCTTGAACTGTTTGAAATGATATACACCAAATACCAATACCACAAAACCAGATGATGTGACTATGAAAAGGCTTCACAGTTCACACTTTTGTGTCTGATTTCTTTGGAGAATACAGCGCTGATTTTTCAAGAGATTTTACGCTATTATTGCGTCAATAATAGAAGGGATTGTGGAATTTTCTTTTATCAGGAAAGAATTTTTGTGAAGGTCTC
>JAANSP010001923.1:0-13961 GCA_036850745.1 Homidia socia | reverse complement strand
AGGTTAGGTTAATAACCCCAACACTGTCTCAGGTCGCCCCAACTGTTTCCCCAAGTGTGTCTCAGGTCACCCTAAGTGTATCTCAAGTCGCCCCAAGCATGTCTCAACTTACCCCAAAAAATGGGGCGAAATGAGAAATGATGTACTCATCGTGATCGGTGCAAATATACATGTTTCAGGCCATTTTAGTTTTTTGCCCCTGGGGGCCAAACGGGGGCGAGTTAAGACATGGGAGCGGTACCGTTGGATTCCTCTCGTCGAGATCTATCGAATGAGACAAGTTTAAAATAGATTTGCCGCCCACCTTATTCGTCACCTCAACCCGTTGCTTTCGTATCAATATCAAATATTCGGGTAAGAAAATTTCATAAGATGAAATTATTCATAAGCCCCCATCAATCATGTACAAGAAGCTGACAGTATGATTGAAATTGAATTGAAGGAAATTCATGACTTGAAGGGGAATTTTAAGATGTATACATTGAAGTGGTTAAAAACTACTTGCAAGAAATTTGCAAAACCATAATTTAAAGGAGGGGTTATATTATAAGAGCCATTTTTGGACCACAATTCAAAAAATCCTTTTACATCCACATTTGTAGAACTCTTCAAGCTGAATACGCTAATGAAAGTTTCAGGTCGAGACACCCAACCTGAAAAAAGTTTTAAATGTTTTGAATTTTTTGGTGAGTTGAGTTGCCAACTTTAACCTGCCATAACTTTTGTCAGGATGTGTATTTTGGCCTGAAATTTTCACGATTTTACTCAACTTGAAGATCTCTACAAAACTGAATAAATAAAAATTTTTAAATTTGGGCCCAAAATAACCCCTCCGTTGTAGGTAGCTGATTCATGTAAATGCACATTGCACCTACCTCATGATGATGTAACCGGCAGTAAGGCTGAACGGCGCACACAATATCTGGATATTTTTAACTTTTTGCTCATACTATCATTAATTAAAACCATTAAAATCATTAAAATAAATAGATCAAATCTTTGAAAATATTGGTCATATGTATTTTTTCCTTTTCATTCGCAAGGGTACAGAAAAATAAAAATGACTGTTGAATATGATGAATTGCACCATGCTACCTAGAATTACTTTGCTTGGGAATGCCTAATAACTTTATCGAGTATTTTTTAATGCACACTCGTTTCATATTTGTCCTTTCAGCATTTTTTTTACTTTGTTGACCATGCTGCAAGTTTAGATTCAATTTACTGAATACCGAATACTTTTCTCTCTTGTTGGCAAAAAGTCGTTTTATATTGAGGAAATTAAGTAGCAAAACAACAGATTTTAGCATCCTTAAAACTTAATTGCCAACGAAATTTTTCATTAATAACATCATTTAGCACTTCACCCCAGCTTATCAACAAATAAATTTTCATTTATAAATAGGTAAATAAAATACTTTTTCATGTTGGTAAGTTCTGATTTCAGTGGTATTTGATTATATGCGTCTGGAAAATAAAACACATTTTTCCTTATGCAAGCATCGTGGGAAAACCGGTTTTAATTTTTCTTTCCTATTAACAAGGTCAGCTTTATTGCTGCAATTTTATTGAAAAAATTATTTACTTGCTTGTTTTCCTCACTCACTTTAGCATGCTTGCCAACAAAGACTGCAGTGCATCAGATTGCAATGAGGTGGTTGTTGGTTTTTGTCAATGATGTGTCGCAGCCCAGCCAAAGTAGATATGTTGTACGTTGCTCATTCCATTTCAAGGTTATTGATTTGGTCACGCAACCGTCACAATCACAACACACATTTTTTTTTCTCATCCCAAGTCAGAATGATTTCATCAGTGAGAGAGAAACATTAGCTTGCATTGTCTGTGTGTGTGTGTTGTGGGAAAAATATATTTTTGCACAGTTTTTAGTTGTATTGTGGCCCTATTACTAGTGGTGATAATGTCGTGTTTTACTGGAAAGCACACATTCTTTGCTTTGCTGCTCCTGGTCAGTTTTTTAAATTGTAGCACGAGTGATATCAGTAAAGGGAATATTCTGTTTTTCCACACAGCTGCAACATCAAGTCATCGCACATCAATTTGGCCACTGGCTGAAAAACTGGCAAATGCGGGCTACAACATTACCTACGTTTTCCCAATTTCTAGACGCATTGGATCTCATCCCCGAATTGAGGAGCTCAAACCTAGCAAAATGTTTGAAGCTGTGGATCACTTTGTCGGAGATTTTGATATTAACATCAGATTAAACAACACTCAGGATAAGTGGATCGCAGAGGCTTTTTCGAAAGTTGTCGAGTTCTGTGATGCGTTCTATTCAAGTCCTGAGACACACGAATGGCTTGCCAGACCCGGCCTGCGTTATGATCTGGTCATGATAGACGGTGGAATGGGGCAATGTGTTTATGGTCTTGTCCACAAGTTTAAAGCGAAGCAAATAATTTTTAATCCTGCTATTGTTCCATATCATTGGGATGCATTTGGAGTGGTTCCAGAATCTGCAAGCATTCCCGAGATTATTTTCCATCGTAAATCTGAGCATTTACAACAATCTTTTTGGAGTAGGGTTGTCAACACTTTTGCAATGTTTATCTGGAGAATAGCATTTCTCGATAGTTTACGGAAATGTGAAAATATTGCCAGAGAGAGGCTCCAGTTGGGAGAAGACATGCCGAGCTATGAAGAAATTGAACAAGATACCAGTCTGGTGCTTCATAACGCGTATTTTATTGAAGACTATCCCATGTCGCTTCCTCCAATGTTTGTCAGCTACTCGTGGACTCACGTGCACTGAAAAGGAAAGGCGCAACAGGAAACCATTACCAAAGGTCAGTCTTTATTTAATTTAGATTAAAATTAGATTTGAATTGCCTTGCTTTTACATGCAAATTTTAACCGCTCTTCATTCCTATAAAAAAGGAGCTAGAGTCGTTCATTAACGATGGGAAGCGCAGTGATGGATTTATTTACGTCAGTTTTGGCAGCGCCGTTGTGGTTTCAGCGATGCCAGACCAGCTCAGAAATCACTTCTTTACGGCATTCGCTTCCTTCCCGCAACTTCGTTTTTTGTGGAAGTGGACAGGAAAAGTACCAGAAGATGTACCAAAAAATGTTTTGCTTCAGTCTTGGTTTCCACAGGAGGACGTACTAGGTAATAATTGCGCGCAATATAAGTGTATCGTCAAAAACTTTTTGACGCCAATAATTTTCTATTGTGGATTTTTCTCTCAATTATTTAGCTCATCCAAACATTAGGGCGTTTATTACGCAGGCGGGAAGACCGAGCACACAGGAGGCGCTTTGCTACAATGTGTCTATGATTACCATTCCAATATTTGGTATTTTTTAAATTGCTAATACGCGTAAATTATTTTTATTTTCATTATTATTCTTGCATTTGTAACTTTTTCGAAATTCAGGTGACCAAGATTTTAACGCTGACAGACTAGAACAGATTGGTGCAGCAATCTCCCTCGACATTACATCTCTTAGCAGCGATATGCTAATTCATGCAATCGGGGAAATACTGGGGAATCCAAAGTACGCAGATAGCTGAAATTTTATACTCTGTTATGTGACAATTTTTAAAGTCAATTGCAAACATGATGTGTTTTAGATACAAGGAGAGGATGTCTGAGCTTTCGGCCATGTTCAGAGATCGACCAGTGGACCCGTTGGAAAATGCGTTTTACTGGGTTGAGTACGTTTTGAAGCACAACACAAGTTTACTCAAACCGTTGGCAAGACATCAGACTTGGTGGCAACGCAGACTTTTTGACGTGTACTTGTTTTTCCTTTTCATTATGATAAGTTTTGTCAGTGTCACTGTAATGGGAGCAGTATGGCTTTTAAAATTGGCAATACGTAGAGTGAAGCCCCATAAACCAAAGAAAACAGTGAAATTTGATTAGTTTGTTCAGTCAAAGCTATTTGGTTTTACGGCTATGATTGCAAGATTTATTTAAGACCGACAAGGAAAACAAGTGCAATGCAACATAAAATGCGATTAATATTATTATTTGTTAAAAGAAGAGTATGTTTTTAAACTTGCCAATGCTAATATAAAAACATTATATGCGTGCCAACTCAAATGCAATTTTTTTGTGGAAATTCGTATCGTTGTTCGTTTCCTGCTGTCAAAGTGATGTATGAAATTTGACTTGGCGTTTCCATTTTATTAAGAATATCTGTTATAATGGTTAATTTCATTTGGAGAAAAAAATATCGACTAGGTATATGCAAGAGCAGCATGATAGTAAGAAGTAAATACTTTTTTCAATATTAACCTTAAATATTTATGTAAAAAATAGAGTCAAGGATGCACACTTGTTAATATAGGGAATGGAGCCACACTCATCTATATCGACGTCACACGATGTATTAAATTTGTTTACTCCACTCTTTCTCCATTTTTAGCAAAGAAAATAATTCAAAATAAGCAGTTCAGAAATTTCAAAACCTGAAACAGGATAATTGTTATTGGCAAAATATGACCCTCCATCATGGGAACGACATGCATACGCTTTACTCAGAAAAACTAACATATTGGTTTTGAATGTTACCCATGACCGATTTATCTGCAATCTGAGCTTTGGTGAGAGGGAGTCACCAGTAATTGATAAAAAAATCAGAATGGGAAGGACGTTATCGTTTTCAAAAAGGCTGTGCCCAGTTAGACGGGTAGATAGACAGACGAAGCAATTTTTCTCAAATATCATTCGCAAAATAAAAATTAGTCCTGATAATTGTTCATCCATATTTCCATATTTGTGACATAAAATTTCTAAATGGCGTCTTTAGGATAATAGAAAACACAATACCACGATTGAGTACGAGCGGTGGTACTTTGGTAGGAAAGTATAGCTCATGAAAAAATTATATTGCAATTAATTTTTGAAATATATAATTAAACAATACCTTTCGCGCAGTTGGTGGAACAAGGTAAAAAAATATTAAATAAAACTAGAAATTCACACATTTTCCTTTCCGATCAATTCTGAATAATTAAAGACCATCAAAGAATGTTTGAATATTTTCATTTTGTTTCGACCATTTATGTTAAATTGACCATAGTAAAAAATACTTTGTTGAGGATAGCTTGGATAGTTAAATGTTTGTTAAATAAGCTCCCGCCCGACCATGAACATATCCTACTCACAACAGTTATTTTTGAAAAATAAAACTCGTTTAGAAATAGTAAAAAAATATGGCGACAAAGCCTGTCACAGTTTACTTATTTAACAGAAGCATTAGGTTAGCAGTTGACTCTATCTCGACTTTTATAAGAACAAGAGATGTCACCCGATCAAAATAACTTACAGATCCAAACCTTATTCGAACAGTTTGCAAAGCTATCGTCGTTTTCTTTAACCATCTTCTACTCTCATGGTGGTCACCCAAGTAAACAGACAATTTTCTTTTCCAATCCTTTTTAATAAGAGTGCTGTAGTAGAAGGCCCGACATGGCAGCGTGTATGCCAGAATGAAAAACAAGTATATTTCCATAATGTGCATTGGCAACACAAAGAATTGTTCTTGAGGTAATATTGCCGCCAAAGCAGGATTAAAAAGGACTGCTGTAGCAATGACATTCCAAACCATCAGAAATGTCATTAGACCGATGGCATACTCATTCTGGAAACACTCGTTGACAATACTTGACAAAATTTGAAGCTCTTGATAAGCTTTTATGGATGATGGCAGTGACTCGGCGTTCATTTCTGCTTTTAATCGTCGACATGCCAAATAAATTGCAGTGTATGAAGGAAACACTGCAGTAAATGCAATCATTACGTCCATTCCAAATATCCAGGTGAATCTCCACCATTCATTTAAAGCCAGCAAAATCTGTACAAGAACATCCCAGCTTAAAGTTCCATCATTCCAGTTAATGTTCTGGAATTTTAACAAGCTAAACATTGCTGAACCACCAAGAATGAACCCAGGAGTTTGGGCCAGCACTACTTTTACAAAGGTGACGTTTAGATTTTCAAGCTGGTCAGTGAAGTAAACTAAATTGAGCAAACGGGAGAGTTGCCTTGTTTTCCGCGCCAGAAATCCCAACACAACGACACAACTTGCGGTCATATTTATTGTCATTACAAGATCTCCTATAAGAATTCCACGTTCCTGCTTCGTGATGTTGCTATATTTTAGGTAATATAGAAGTATTAACGGTTTTATAAAATAGAACAAACTTTGAAACATCGCTGCCATTTTAAAGAAATTCCCTACACCACTCTTGTCACTGGAAGCAGCGGGGGAAATAAGTCGCCACTTTGAAATTTTTATTGGTATGCATGGTCCAGCAATAAGTTTCATTAAATGAATTGAAAATAAAAATAATTCCACATAGGAAAATTGTTTCCATTTTTCTTTTACTTTTGTTTTAATCGCACAAAAACAGTTTCCAACATTCACTGGAGATTGTTGCATCTTCGCAGATAGCAGCTTAATTTTCCGAGACGAGTATGTCGTCCATTCGGTTTTGAAAGTCGACAAGAATTCTTTGAGTTCTTTTTTGCAAACACACATTGGAAGATTTTGCTTTCAGATTTACGATTTTATGTTTGCACTTTTACCATTTTTTCATTTAACTTGATGAGAATAGTTATAACAAATATGTTTAGCTAGAATTAGTCAAAATGAACATAACGAACGAGATTTTTACCCGAAATCTTTTTTTGAAATTTTATTTCTATGCTGTCAATTTAAAAATATTTTGAACCAATATTTGCTTATGTTGTAGCAGTTTTTTAAATTTTACACAAGCACTTCTTCACATCACAAACTCTACTAGCTCACACGTACTGTCTGCTGGGTGACAATCATTTATTGTTCAACATTTTATCTAGTTTCATGACAAATGCCAACTGCGATTCATATCTTTCCCCGCATTTGAAATATTAAAACCAGTGGCGACGCTCATATCAATTATTCTGCGTTCCACTCTTACATTTATGGAAATTTATATAAATGAATGAGTTTCAAAAGGAGGACTTTGAACATTTATCACATCCAAATTACTAATTATTTAACAGTAAGGTTGATGATTTTAATATATTATGACTTCATATCTACAATGCTTCTTCAGTGAACTAGAATGGATGGACAGCTCCACCGAAATATGCAAAACGCTAGATTTTTAAATAACCAACCCTTTAAATTATATATTGACAACACTCGCTTCTGTCCAAGACAGACTTTTATCTCTCGAATACGAGCTTCTGACCTGTTATGAAAGCAATACCTTACAAAATCCCATTAGGAATTTGTTCCCGAGGAAAATCAGCATTCGAGCATTAAAGTTTTACAACGATAGATACGCACCTCCAAAACGGGATAGTTTTGTCAGAAAGAGAAGTAAACAATTGAATTTGTTTGAAATGATTGTTTACTCAACCATTTTGAGAAAACTTGTCAATCTTAAGGAATCCAATTTTATCAGTCAGCCAACATGGAAATAAATAAATATTATGATAGAATAGAATACTTTATATTGCAATAGGGCAATACTTAGAAGACACTCCATCAACATGCTAACTGACGGGCAGAGAAAAATGCAAACTGATACTTGATAAACCATAACTAGGAAATATGTTTTAGTATTTATCTGCCAATCAAAAGACTTACAATATTGATAACTTGAACCTTTAAATTCCGATAAACAAACACAACCCTGTTGCTAAAAACAAAGAAAGATAACGATAACGATAACGATAAGAATAATAACAAAGAAAGAACGTAACATGCAAAAGCGTGTCCCCAATGAGCACGATGACTTATTCATCATAAATAATGCAGCGCTACTAATTAAAGTTAGTATTTGCAAATGAGTATTTAGACAAGGCACAATGTGTGATAAGAAAACCTGTTACATATTCGGATTCCTAAGACTGAAATTCACTTGTGAATCTTCATATGTATTTCTGGTATACATATTTCACCATGAAACCCTCTGTTAAAAATCTGCAAGGCGAGATATTTTCTATTACGCAAATTTAACTAATAGGTAGCAAGTTAACACCATTAAACATTAAGAAATATAATGAGCTATTAAAGGTAGCTTACCTATGTAAAATTACTTGACCATACATGCGAAAAAATACGAGAGATGAAAAAATAAAGGGAGTCTACCTGCTGTGTTGATACCACATTTAAAAAAGTTTTCCATCGCTTCAAAAAATCTTTTTTGTGAAATAGCTAATGTGCATTTAACTCAAGCTTAGCTTAAACTTTTGTACACGATCAAATTTTGGACGGTGAAGGTTAACTTCTGTGCAAAGAAAAAAGTGGTATTGCGTATTGTGTGTCATGAATCAAGAGCAACATACCAAATCATTTACTATAATTAATTAGTAGCACTGACTTATGTCCAAATTAAACAAACATGTTTGAAAGTTATTTACGAAAATAACATCAAAATATATTTATGTCAAAACCGTTGAGTTAACTGACACTGACATATACCAGATATTCAAATTCCATAAATATATTTTATGATAACATAGTAAGTCTATCCAAAATGACTGTGTTGAGTTTTTGACCAACTATTATTCTAAAAGTTACTACTATAGGTTTTCTAGGAATACAACCTGCATTAAATGATTTAAAAATTATTTTATTACAAAACTCGTACAAATTCGTACGACGAAAATTGAATAAATATGCTACAATATTTTTATAAATATTTGCTATTAGGCTTTCCCACAACTTTATTGATTTAATAGAAGCATTAGATTTATGGTAGTATCTAAACTGATTTGCTAAACCATGTTAGCATTTGGGTTGTATGATATGGAAACATAGAGTCAACGTGCTAGTTTATTGAGAAACGAAATGATTTCCAAATTACGGTTAAGTATGTATTACATACTTAGAAAGACACTTGATAAGCATTTACATGCACGTTTTGAAAATGTGTTGTCATCGGTTACAACAAAAAGGTATTATATTTTAAATATACCTGTGACATCGTATACATTTAAAAACTAACAGTAGTTACAGAATTTGAAAGCACGTGTGCTGTATTTCAAGGGAGCATAAAGCATAACAATTATTTTACAAAGTCATTAAAAATACTGTTAAAATGTTTCGAGGCTATACATTTACATGGTATTAAAAATGTTTCGAGGCTATACATTTACATGGTATTAATATTGCTACATCCGTTGCCGTGTTTACACTTAAATTCATCAAAAAGAATAATTATGGAAAAAAATGATTTGTAAAACTATCAAAATTAACTGTAGTAAATAGTTTATTTACTACTTTTCCTTTGCTAATTCGGAACATAGCTTTCAATTATATGTATAAAATGTGAGTTTTTGTTGAAGTTTGTAAACACTATCAATTGCCTAAAAAATGAACATGTGGGAAGCTAATCGAACTTTAATTGAAACTGATTTTATAGAAAAAAGTATAAATAACTAAACTATTAGCGCATTAAATGAGATGAAATAATTTGGCCTTTGCAAATTTACTTATAGAATTTGTATGTAAATACATATTCACTGTTATAAAATAAGATTAACAAATTATTAAAAAATTAGTTTTTAGTTACTTTTAGTTTTTAAAATACTTAAAAAATATGGCACTGATAATTTTCAGTCGTGTAGTTTCCATTCCTATGATATGCTTTCCAATTACAGAAACAAATTATTTTTCAATGGTAATTTTGCTTAATAGATATTATTGTTATTGGCTTTGCTGGTAAAAAATCCACGTTTGGCTTTGTGTAATGAATTAATCAGGTTTAATTTTCCTTTGGAAAGTAATTTCTACCGATTTGAGTATGTAACTGCCAATTGCCATTACACAACGAATCAATAAATACTTCTCTTCTCCAAATTTCTGGATTGTTTGACGAATTTCAGTTGTCACTTTTTATTTAATCACAAAATCATATCTCTGCACTGTCTGCCCATTACCAAATAACAATGAAGTTGCATTGTTCCAAGTGTGTAACGCTAGCATATAAGCTGTACTGGTTCCTCCCACCTCACATTTTAGAATGGGATTCCCAAAATTGTTTATACTTCACCCATGGGCGATTTCATAGAAAATACTGGGCATGGTACATTTCACTGTATGTTATGTGCATTGTGATAGCATCGGGAGCACTTGTGATTACTTTAGTACAAGCATCACAGTTAGAAGTTGAAAGAGTATTGTTTTCTTTTGTCTTGTTTCCAATGGCCTTCTGTGCTTACACAATGTGTGCAGTTACGGAGTACTTTGCTTACGATATAATTGCTGGTTTTGAACAAATGAAACAAATTCTTCTTGAGATCGGTAAGGAGTAAAAAAATTTTACAGAACTTTTGTCAGAAAAATTGTTAAAATTCAAATATCAATTTTAGCCCGAAGCATTCCAGAGGAGCAGCTAAATAAAGGGAATTCTGAATCGAGATTCTGGAAATTGTTAGCATTTGCAATTCGGAACATGTTGAAGTGGGTTCTAGTGATCGCCATTGTTGTCCCAATTTTTGCGGTCCAGAACAATTTGGATCCCGTATACAACATTTACAAGTTGTACATTTGTCCAGGACAGCAGACCATTTGTTCAAATACTCATGCGCTATCTATTATACTGAGATATATTATAGTAGGGATCGGTTTACTCGAAGGAAATCGGTGCTATTCTTTCAACGTCTCCATTCTATTCTATTGGCTTGAACTTCAGTCCAAATATATTAGTCATTTGAGTAATCTGTCGTTTCAGCAAACACTAGTTTGGTATCCCAAGTTCCAGGTGACTATGGCCATAATGAATGCTGCCATTTCTAATTGGTTACAAATATTATTTAGTTGCTTTTACATTGTCATTGTCACTTGCAACGTGACCAGTATAAGATTTTGGGGTAAGACTCCACTGTCATTTTTCTGGATTATTCCGTCATGCTCAGTTATAGACGGTTTTGTGATTTTCCAGCTATTTCCATTGATTACTGGTTGTGAGGAAAAGACAAGAGTTTTGGTTAAAAGATTACAGCAATTTGTGACTGTGAAAAAGTTTTGGATAAGACATAATCGAAAATTGGCAAATGTTCACGTAAGAGCAATGAAAGTTGTTACGCTAAATTGCGGACCATCAATTACTTTGAAACGGAGCAGTAAGTGCTCATTTTATCGACATGTTTTTGATCGTAGTATTGATGGAATACTTATTAAATTTTGACAATGATGATTAGCTTCCATTTTTTTAAACGATTTACAATTTCCATGATAAATAAGAGAGTTGAGATTGAGCAAATACTGAATGCAAACCAATTTGATATTTTATGCTTAACAGAAGCATGCACTAAGCCCAAACATGACATAATTCCGTTTGCTAATTTCAATTTAATACGAAAAGACATTTTAAATAAAGGGGAGCGTGGAACTCCCATATTAGTAAGAGAAACATTGAAGGTTTGCAATTTCTCGGTTCCAATTACATGTCCGATTAATATAGAAGTACAGATATTAAGAGTCCAATTTAACCTTCAAAAATGCATAATATTATGTTGCCTCTATAGGTATCCTGTGTACAGAAACATTACCTATGAAGACTATGATTATATTATTAAGCTGTTTGAATACCTAAATGGTGCCCAATATAACTTTGTCATAGTAGGAGACTTTAACTTAAAGAATAAATACCTCAATCCTGTATGTAAAATTAGTAAGGCAATGAACATTGTTCAGCTTATTGATAAGCCGACCAGACAAAATGATTTACTAGATTTAATTTTTGTTAAAGATAAAAATTGTGTAGTTTCTTCAAATGCTTATGATGTATGTATATCTGATCATTTTCTCACAGAATGTGTATTAAGAAAACAAATAGTAAAAACTGAGAAGATATTTAAGTACGTTCGTAGATTTGAGAACCAAAAAGTACCTTATTTTTTATCTTTGCTTGAACAATGCTATATTTATCCAATTGATAATCCAATAATTTTTGTGGACATGTTTACAACAATTATTGACATGGCATTTCCTTTACGAAAAATTAGAGTCTTTATCGGAAAAAAGGTTAAATCAATTTCTAGAAAAACAACTTTTTTATCAAATATAAATATCAAATCATGCAAGTCTACATATAGAAAATACAAGCGTTATCCTAATATTGCCAACAAAACTAAACATATACAGGTTCAAAAAATGGTCAGACGTAGCATTGTTGAAGATGCAAAGAGAGAATTACAATCTGAAATGAGTAATACTAACATGTGGAAAGGATTAACTAATATTTTCCCCCCAAAAAAGTCAAGATAAATGTAAATTTATATTAACACCGAATGAGCCTAATGATTATTATACTGGAATCGCCACAAAAGACATTAGTACTCACCGTACGCTGTCCAAACATGAAAGTATTAACACTTATAACAAAATATTCGACTTAAGGTACATTACTCCTACTGATATTGACAGAACGTGGAGAAGTATGAAAAATAAAAATAGTACGAGCTTAGACCCTCTGGGAATATGTAATAAAATGATTAACATTGCCATAGGATCAAATGCTTTTAAAAAATCATTAGTCACAGTGTTTAATGAATTTACTGATCATGGTGAAATACCTGATGAATTTAAAACTGCTAGAGTAGTTGTTGTACCAAAGGTAAAAGAACCCTGTACTCCATCTGACACAAGACCAATTTCAATTCTACCTGCATTTATGAAAATTTTAGATAAATGTTTATTGCAGCAGCTTACCGACTATGTAGATAGAAACGGCTTTTTAACAAACCAACAATTTAGTTTTAGAAGAAAACACAGCACAGCACACGCCCTTACTGCAATTAATGACTTAATTTATTCAGGATTAGACGAAAATAAGTTTTGTATAATTATGTCCCTTGATTTTATGAAGGCTTTTGACACTGTAGACCGTGAGCTTTTGCTGGAAAAGCTAAAATGGTATGGTATTTCAAGCAAAATAATTGAATGTTTTATACTGAAAAGATTTCAATTTGTTCAAGTAAGTGGTGATAATAATAAAATTTCAGAAGTAAAAGAAACAACTCGTGGCCTTGGTCAGGGCCAAGCAACTTTGAGTTTTTATTTTGCGTTATTTATTAATGACTAGCCTTTTGTAGTAAAACACAGTACCATATTTATGTTTGCTGATGATTCAAATTTAGCCATAACAGGTTCGTTAAATGAAATAATATCAGAATTAGTTTGGAGAAAGATTTAGCTGCTATATATGACTGGCTGGGTATGAACAAAATTAAGCTTAATATTAGTAAAACAAAAATGCTTGTTATTGCTAAGCCTAGAACTCTAAAGAAACTCACTAATCTTTCGGTTCATATAAATGGTCAAGCAATCAATAGAGTATCGAGCCTAAAAATTTTAGGTGTAACTTTTGACGAACAAATGACATGGAATGAACATATAAAAAATCTTTGTCAAAGTGTATATGCATCTTTGGGAAAACTATACTCTATAAGAAAAATGTTAAGTTTTGATCAAAGATTAATTCTAGCCAATTCAATACTCTTTTCTAAAATTAATTATTGTGCTTTCATTTGGTTAAGTAGTAAAAACAATGTGGTAAAAAACAAAACAAATAAAATGATAAAATCTATTTGCAGGTTTGTCCTAAACAAACGAAAGTTTGACTCAATTTCTAACGAAATTTGTGAACTGAATACACTTTATGCTGAGTTTATACATATGTATCAGACTATTATCTTTGCGTACAAATGTACGTATTTAAATGAACGTGGATATTTTAAAAACTATATTGATTTTTCTTATGAATCTAGTCAGAGCACAAGAAATAATTCTTACCTTGTTCCTTCTTTTAGTGTAAAGTCACATTGGGGGAAATGTTCACTGAAATACATGGCTGTGTGTCTTTGGCTTAAACTACCAAAAGAAGTAACATCCGCAGTAAATAACTTAACTAAATTTAAAAAGGCTTGCTTTTCCTATATTTTGAGTTTGCAAGCTGATAAATACTGTAATAAAATTAACAATGATGAAAT
>JAANSP010001922.1:0-11006 GCA_036850745.1 Homidia socia | reverse complement strand
TGCTGACTATTTGTGAGACTGCTCAGATTGCCCCATGCGGATGAGCTCACCACAGAAGGGAACTGAACATCGTCATCCTCGGAGGTATGCGTGTCGCTGCTGTTGCTGCTACTCCCGTCGTTACTACTCTCATCCTTGTCAAACAAGAGCCCTCCACCAACACCTCCACTACTACTGCCACCACCACCGAGAACACAAGAAGCACCATTAATGTTGTTGTTATCACTAATTTGTCCGCAGGACTCTTGGTTGGCATGATCATCATGACTGCTCCCAACCTCGAGCTCATCCTCTTCAATATCTTCATCCTCCTCGTCATCCTCATCGTCCTCATCACTCATGCCTTTGCTTTGATTTGCACTGCCTCCACCGCACAGGTTGTGGTGGTGTGAGCCGAGAAGGCAAGAAGACGTTGCTTGCATGGCAGCAGCAGCAGCCGCTGCCGCAGCTGAGATAGGACCCATGCTCATAACGGGATGGTGCCCCACGCTGGAACCGGCAAGAGAAGCACATGCGGAAATGGAGTAGGAAAGCGCGAGAGATGCTGCTAGGGAGTTTATCCCTGCTGCCGACGAAGAAGCAACAACAGCAGCAGCTGCTGCTGAGGTAAGGAGAGATAGTGACGTGGGCGTGGAGGGAGGCGTAGGCCAGTCACTCATTTCACTATCGCCAACTACGTCAACATCTACGTCATCATCGTCCATAGCACAATCCTCGTTCACAGCTGTAAAGAGCGAGCTGGTGGGATCTTCATCGTCGTCATCACTGCTGCTGCTGTTACTACTGTTGCTAGTAGTGAGTCGAGCACGTTTGCATTCCGGTCCTTGGTACTCTGGAAGAGCTGAGCCGCCGCCGGAGGAGCACAGAGATGATGAGGAAACGGATGTCTGGGAGATGGATAATGATGATGGTGAGTTTACTGATGAATACGTGGAAGGTCCGGAGATCAACATGGAAGTCACATTTGACAGTGAACAATCCAGCGAGGATGATGATGAACTGCTGGATGCGTTGCCATTCATCGAAGTACAATTTGTAAATGTTACAGAGTCGAGTACGGAAGAGGAATCACAGGGATTGCTGCTTTCTGGATTGTTACTGGTGCTTAAGTTACTACTATTACAGTTGGCGGAACTGGCATTACCACTTGAAGACGACGATGATGAGCTCATTGCTCCACAATGCATGGCGTTTTCGTCGTCATCAATGCTGGAAATTATGCAGGGTGTTGGAGGAATATAGATTTGACTGAGAACGGCTTGAACATCACAGTCATCTTCGGACTCGTCGGAAAGTGGCCGTTTCCTTGTGTTATGCATGATGGAAGGACTGTTGTGATGGCTTTTGTCGATTGTAATGCTATCAAGTGGAGAGGGTCCTTCTGGTTCCAACAGACCCGGCTCATCGTCCAACACTGGCCCATCATCCACGACGGAAAGATCAGTGAGTCTGGAACAGGAAAAGCTTTTGCGGTAGGAGGAGCACGAGCTGAGTCTTGGAAGTGTAGCCACCGTGACGCATCATTTTCTCTTCACGCACTTCCCGCTGAAGTCGTTTGATCGTGTTATTGATTAGCACTGAGCGACGAAGAAAGCTCTCGGGATCCTCAATCCGCTTTACTTTGGCAAGAGACATTTTCAGCACCTGGTTGAGAAAAACACAAGAATAAAGATAAAAAAATGATTAGTTGAATTATTCATCTTATACAAAAAAAATTTAAACTTGGTGATGATGATGCTAAACAACACCAACTTTTATTTAATTAACTTTATCAGCTTGTATTTTCACATGTACTTTTATCAACTCGTGTAAAGTGTACATGTATGATGATGGTAATGATAAGCTATTGTGCGGTTTTAACAATGTCTTGTCATCTCATCTCCTCGTCATCATCATGCGATATTATTACTCTTTTTTCCACACTACTGCTTGCTGCTTCTGCTACTGCTGTCTTCTCTTTTGTCCTACTTTCTTTTAATTTTATGTTCCCTGACTGCTGCTGCTTGTTCGCCAAGAGAACTTGACTTTTTTTGTTTCAACTTCTTCGCATAATACTATACCCAATACCCACTCTCTTGAGTAGTATGAAAAAAGAAGAGGAAAAAAGAAAAGGCGCAGAAAAGAACACAGAGTCACGAACATTCTCTTTTGAGTAATCTAAACCAACTTTTGCCGTGCACCATTATAATTCACTCGGTATTTTACTTATCATCATTAACCATCATCATTATTCACATGCTCACACATTGCACGTATATATCTCCCTACAACACTCTCATGATGATACCTACCTACATACAGCCGGTCGATCGGCCGGTCGGTCGGTGCTCTTGTAGTAAAAAAGCAACAACGCACAGAAAAAAAACTATTATGACGAATACGTCCTGTCTGCCACTGTATACATCTTTTCCTTAAGTGTGCATGTTTGAAAAAATGATGTGTTTCTATATGTTTAAAAATACTGCTCGTACACACACAAATAATTTTATATTACAAACATGGCCGTTTGTTTCAGGTTAAAATGAGTACGAATACGTCCTGTCTGCCACTGTATACATCTTTTCCCTAAGTGTGCATGTTTGAAAAAATGATGTGTTTCTATATGTTTAAAAATACTGCTCGTACACACACAAATAATTTTATATTATAAACATGGCAGTTTGTTTCAGGTTAAAATGAGAAAAAAACTAAAATTATACAAGAAATGGAGAGCGTGTGTGTAAAACTCTCAAAAGTGTATGCCTCTCCTCAGAACAAATATGTTTATGTGTATTGAACCTCACATGCCATTGATGATGATACCACTTCTTTGTTGCTACAAAAAGTAAGAAGAAAGAAAACACTTTTTTCATTTGATTTTAAATTACTGCAGCATTCCTCTCCTCAACGTGTTGTTGTGTCTAGGAATAAATAATACAACTCTTCTCTCTTGCTCCTTTCCTCTATTTGCTACTTGAGGGTCAGAAAAGACAACAACCAAAATAGTTAAGCAAACAGGGAAGATGTGCAAGAGAATAGAATGGATAGAGGATGGGGAGTAGTAGAAGGGAGTTGAGTGTTTTTTTGTAAACCTGACACAACTCATTAGTTTCTTAATTAGACATGAGTCTCACCCAATATGTCTTACACGCTGCTGCTCTACTACTTACTATTACTACCGCACTATACAAAGTCAAGTTTAAACAAGACAATTTTTCCCTTGTTTTTTTAAAGGAAGGAAACAAGAAATGGATAAAAATCTCTGTTCACTAAATAAAATATTTCAACATTGAAATAAAACTGGGAATCTACAAAAATCGGTGTTTGTGTTTTTGTTTGGTGATGAAGCAGAAAAAAAGGAAAAAAGTGGGAAGTGAAATGACTTTGATGGCGATGGAGTGCATAATAAGTGGATTTACGGTATAGTGGCAGCCAAACACACACCAAACAGTTGTATCGTTATCGTGATGATGATCCTTTTATCAACATCACATTTGCTACCGTGTACAACTTTCATGTCTCTGGAAAAGCATATACATACATATGTGCATCTATTTTCTATACTTAAAAAATTGAGTTTAAATACACACTTACAAATAAATAATATATTGTAGTGTATTTACAAAGTTTTAAAAAACCAACCAGGAAAATCGGCATTATTGCGCATCGGTAAAACTCCGAAAAAATTATTGCTTTTTTGTCTGTTGCGGTATTACATGCGTATGCGTGGCTTTCTTTCTGTCTCTCGGGTTTATTTTTATTTTATTTTTATTCTATAAAAGCTCACCCATATACATATATTGTATACTTAAAAAATGAGTTTAAATACACACATACAAATAAATAATTGTAGTGTATTTAAAAAGTTTAAAAAACCAACCAGGAAAATCGGCATTATTGCGCATCGGTAAAACTCCGAAAAAATTATTGCTTTTTTGTCTGTTGCGGTATTACATGCGTATGCGTGGTTTTCTTTCTGTCTGTTCTTACTTTTTTTTTATAAAAGCTCGCCCATATACATATATAGAGATTACATGAAAACCATATGGTTCTTTATGTTTTTTGTTGTGTTTACGCTAATCATGTAGCATCCTCACTGGCAAGCATTCCTTGTTCCCTTCCTGCGTTGCTGACTCGACACAGCTATTTTAAAACCCAACAACGATTAAGCGATCAGTAGTGTACACACAAAATGTATTCATGCACAACAAAATTTATTATTATTGCCAGTGTGTGCTATGCATTATGTAGGCATAGTATAAGATGTACAAGGAAACAATCATGCCTTTAACCCTCTCTCATCCTCATCACATGAGTCATGACTTTGACTTGACGAAGATCATCATCATGATCATCACCAGCAGCGTCCTTTTTAGTTTGTTGAAGAAACACAACTGGTGCTTTATGCATGCATGATGCTGTTGCTGCTGCTGTTGTTCCGTGATGAAACAAATGAGGAAGGTGAGGGAGAAAACATATCTCTTTTTTAGACACACTCACACAAGTAAACAAAATGTTTTCTGATAGCACCCCTGATACTACTTGGTCGTAAAATCTAAAACAGGTTTGGTTAGCCAAAAGATAATGATATGTTTGTAGTTTGGCGGTGAAAGGTTGGAAATTGTGTATGGAAAAGAGACAGTGGAATTATTATTAATGGAATGTTTTTATATATAAAAAAGCTGATGATGAGCACATTAAAAAATAGTAAAAAACACACATCTCATTATGCCCACTCATAAAAAATATTATTTTTTTTAGAAAAACAGTCAATGGTTAAACGTTCGTTTATGTAAAAATCGGATTTAAACAAAGTAGCTACTGTTGCAGCATTATCAAAGCAAGCGTATAGGTATCTATTTGCAATACCGCAAAAAAAGAAGAGACAAGAAAACAAGGTTACACCAAGTTCACATCTTGACCTTGTTTCATAATCAGTCCATCATCCCATCGCACTTGCTAAATATTTCCATATGTATTATGCACAAAGTATAAATAAAATGCAACAGAAGAATTAAAAAAAATATATGCGCTCTCCTCTTCATCCCATCGCACTTGCTAAATATTTCCATATGTATTATGCACAAAGTATAAATAAAATGCAACAGAAGAATTAAAAAAATATATGCGCTCTCCTCATAAGTCAACTTGAGCCTCAACTTGTACATACAAATTATTACTATTTAGGTAGTAAACAAAAGCACAAAACCAAGTTTCCAACCAGCTAATCTAAATACAATTACAATAATAATAAATAAATTATTATTTTTCTATTCACTCTCTTTAAACGACTGACAGCCAGAGTACCTACAGTGGATATTGAAAAAAAACCTTTAATTCTTTTCAGATGCATTTTTCGCATTGTCTCTCTCTCTCTTTAGTTCATCATCATCGTCATGATCATTGCTTCATTTCATCTTTTTTTCATCTTGTACACCACCAACAGCATCATTCACTTCTACCCTCGCTAGTCAGGCCGACAGCAAATCTAACTGAGAGAGACATGCTAAATGAATAAATTATATGTACCTATTCCTCTCGCACAACTATTTTCATATGCACCAAAAATCAAGGTAAGGATCGCATCCCAACCCAATGTAGACAAAAAAATCTCTATTGAAAATCGCTCTCGTCTCTTGCTTCACAATAAATTGGTCTCTATCTCTCTCTCTCTATTTAAGCTTGAAATATTTACTCTTCCTAAGAACACGACACGACATGCATGGCTCAAATATCCTATCAGCTTACTTATTGCTGCTGCTGCGGTTCTGACTATCATCATCAAATCAGCATGATCGTCACACACAATCACAAATAGATCCAATAAAGCATGCAAGAATCGACAAGACTACAATACAAATACAAGTAACATGATCACTTGACCACCTTTTTATTATTTATGCTAATCTTCGACAACAACAAACCAACCGACCACTGCGTTTTGGTCTGGTCTGGCTTGGATTATTTGCCCTGCTTGCTGCTGCTGCGCTGTTTTTATTGTCAATTCATTTAAATACGACTTTTTTCAACTAACAAAAACATGACAATACTCTCAATAGAAATTAACTAGATTTATTGCTCCATTTCTGAATAACTGCTATATTCACATCATTTCTTGACAAAAAATCAGTCACTCGGTTCATGCTCACACATGATGATGATAACATTATGCATGCCTTTCTGAACTTTTATTAGAGTAGTAGTATGACTGCTGCTGCTGTTGCTGCTGCTGATAAGAATTGATGATCCGACACAATATTTTTTTACTTTGTTTCCTAAACATGAATATTATGATGATCGTATGAACAGATGCGGTGGTGAGGTGATGATGATGGCAGTAGTGCCGAGATGATGTTAAAAAAGGCATGCAAGCATACTTTTATTTATCTCTCTTCTCTCTCTATCTGTATATTTATGAAAAATGCATGCATACCAAAAAACCAACCATTTCTTCTAAAAAGCCATCCTCATAGAGATAGTTCTAATACAACGTGTAGTCTGTGTTATATTATCGATCGTTCACAAAAACCGTAAAAAAGGATGGTGTACGTGACTGATAAGTGGTAAAAGCAAGCAATAATATAATATAAAAGACAAGTCGAGTGGTGGTGATAGTGGCGAGGCGGTGGTGGTGGTGGCACTGGTGTTGCTGCAGAGCTGATATAGGATATATTATAACGTAACGTCTTTTTTGTCCTCGTAAAAAATGTTTCAAGAAGCGATGAGCATCATCATCATCCTCACAAACAATACAAAAGACCATTACGTACACACAGAGGGAGATGCAGGTAGGTTGTTGGGAGGTGGTGGATAGGTATATATATTTTTTTACGATGAACAAATGTTTTCTTCCCCTTTACACTTTCAAACCCCTCACGTTTTGATTTGATAATATAAGAAAGGAATAAATCTCTCTGTGTAGTAATCGACTGCTATTATTACTCAACAAATATAATAATACCTAATATTAAAAAATCTGAGTTTATGTATTAAAATTTACTAAATAATACAAGTAGAAGGAAAGACAGATAGAGAGAGTGGAAGAGACGCTTTGAGAAGAAAAAAATCATTTGTTATACCAAAACTGATCTACTGCTTGCTGCTGCAGGATAAAAGGGCGACGACGGCTTTTTGTTTGCAATCCAAATTACAAAAGACGCGTTAGTTAATAAAAGTCTATATACCATATTATTAGCACGTATTTTATATTATCATCATGCTGTTGTACGAAAGCAATGTAATATAATGATAATAATGTGATCTTGATCTAGTTTTTTTCTTGATTGATCTTAACTTCTCAGCAGCAGATCACGAACAATAAAAAAACGTCCTAGTCATTTATATGTTTTTTTTTCTCTTTACGAGTTGTACAAGCTCGCAAAATATTTATTAAAGCGTAAAGCCTTCAGTTTTCACGCTAAATCATTCTATCCAACAATCAATGTGTGGAAAGGAGGGATAGGAGAGATTAAAATCATCATTATTTCTTGACAAGTCGAAAATGTTTTTTATTACTGCTTAGCATACATGTATATTATGCATGTATAAAAACCCAAGGATATATTTATGCATTCTTAATCAGAATTATATCAACTAGTTTTAATAATTTCTCACCAAACGCACAACCAGTGCTTTCGATATTTTACCGTTTTATATTTAAAAACTTAAAAAGAGAGAAAAGTGGCATCCGAGCATTTTATACAAGTATGCTTTGGTATTATGTACATGCTTATATTCTCAATTCTTTTTGTGGACAAACACACCAACTTGGACAGACAATAACAGGCATGTTATTTTATACATTTAAAATAATAATAATAAGCTATATAACAATATTACAAGAGTTTTTTCCTATATATGCCTACCAACTTAACTCTTTTTTTTCTCTCTCTCTTTGCACTGCTACATATACACACATGCCATGCATGGGTGAGTGCTTGTATGCATGGCACGCAGGCATGCATACATAACACCTAGCAAATAACTTTTGAACATTTTCTCCTTTTTCTTCTCTGCTGCCGCTGCTGCTCACTTTCTGCCTCGGCCTATCCACTTTTACGAGTATACCGTATCTGTTTGCTTGTGCTTGTGTGTGTGCACTTTGTAAAAATGTATCCATCTTTTTTTTCTTGTAAGCAGTATTATCATTGTGCTCTTGTGTTGCGTGTATATAAACTAATGTAGAAACTGTTAGAACAAAAAAATAGTTACATATCTTGTAGTAGTGAGCAATGGTGGTAAGAAGTAACGAGTAAATGTGAAAAAAAAGACGAAAAAACTAATGTAAAGTAATGGTAGCTGGATGAATATTTCATGAGTTTTTCTCTTCTCTTTTTTGCTCGCTTCTGTTTTTTTTCTTCCTTTTTTCTTGCTTTACTTTATTTAATGTATCTCTCCTTTTTTCTTGATGAGTGAGCCATATGAGTTTTCTATTCTCTCCTTCCTTTTTCTCCTTAAACTTACTTGGTCTTTTATCGGTTTTTACGTGGTCTTTCCACTTTTCTTTTTTCATACTTTTCCCCCGTGCGCTCATTTTTACTCTTATTTTGTGCTGTTGCTGGTTTGGTGTGCACTATGGAACAACAACCGATAAAGGAAAAAGAAGAAACGAAAGGAAAGCGGATGGATATATCTACATATTTTATGTACACAATTTGCCAACAACGTAATGCAGATTATAATAAATCTATTTTATAGGTAAATAATATAATATTGTTGTAGGTAGGTATATTATGTGAAAAGGATTGTTCCCCTTGTGACACTACTCTGTGTTTTTTAAAAGGTAAAAAAACCATGTTTGTAATAATGTGAAAGGCATAATGTGACGGCGGCAGGCATTATTGGCTTTTAGCCCGGCACTGGTACAACAATAGCAGTAATAACACTTTACTATAGCACACTATTATTCATTCATCTATTCATACATGCTTATTTTCATCGTCATCATCATCATGGTCGTCAAGCAAGAAAGAGTTGGAAGATACTACTACTTGAATATGCAGGGGAATGTTGTCACAAAATGCGCTGTATTTTGTTTTGTGTGTGTCTTTCTGACTCTTTTTTTCTTTACCACCACTGCTTTACATCACATCACATAACTGAGCAGTAACAGTATTTAACATACTCGCATATCAACAACAACAACAAGACAACAAGCAAGAGGCGAGCACCGAGGAGGCACGACGGTGGCAGAAAGGCAAAGGCAGCAGCTTTGGCTTTTTTCAACATGAAAAATGTCACTTGTCACTTGAGAACAAGAAGAAGAAGAGAGAAAAGAAGGCAAAATGTTGCTCCTGTGGTGTGTCATGTACAGTAAGCGGATGGATTTTTTTTGAGGTTGCACACACAAATGCATACATTAACAACATCAACGGAGGAGCAAAGTAAAGAGAGAGAGGTACACAATGACATTAACACAACTGAACGGGTAGACAAAAAAATGTAAAAATATTATCAAGTGTGCACATGCATGTATGCATGTTGTGCTTGCTTGTTATGCACAATGTTATTATGGAATTCAAAACAAAGGCCAAATATGTAGTATTTTTTTCTCTCAAAAAATGTAAAAATATTATTATCAAGTGTGCACATGCATGTATGCATGTTGTGCTTGCTTGTTATGCACAATGTTATTATGGAATTCAAAACAAAGGCCAAATATGTAGTATTTTTTTCTCTCTTTTTTGTGAAAGAAGAAGGGGTGAAAAAGGAATCGCAAACATGAAAAGAGAGAGATTGAGAGAGAGAGAAAGAAGTTTTACTCGCACGCTTGATGTTTGCTTGCGTATTTTTTGTTTGTAGATTATTGTCAAAACTTGAATTTAGTAAAAAAAGTTCCCACATTTATGCATAACTGCATGGGGATGATGATGATGATGAAAGCTTGAACAATATTTATATGTATGGCTGTGTGTATGTTGTTCCCTTTTAAAATCCTGTTCAAAAAGTATGTACACTCAAAAAAGTTGAAGTAGGAGAAAATATTTTATTCCTTTTGTTTGGCTTTTAGATTGAAGGTAAAAAAAATTGCAGAAGAAAAAAATGCTGTGAAGAGGAGCAGTCAAAGTCACACAATATTTTAAAAGAATATACAATGTTTTCGAAATGAAAAAAAGTTGGATGACGATTCATCATCATGGTAAAATGTACGAGATGATGAAGTTGGGTGGATGGATGGGAGGTTAATATCCCTATGAACATGCACGATTCTGATTTTCCACCCAATGAAATTGTTATTGCTTATTATCATTGTTATTATTTTCACTTACAGCTTGTTCGCATACGCACACAAGACGTGTATATTCTAGTGAGGCAGAATGAGATGGAATAAAAAAGGGAATTTATGAGAATAACAATAACAATCATACGGAATAAACGGTTTTTAAAAACATGAGAAGCGGAGAGCAATACGAAAAGAAAAAACAAACGTATAAAAAGTTAATTGTACAATCGATCTATGTAAAAAAAAAGTTTTACAAAACCAAAAACACATTTAGTATTTATGCGTAACATTTTCTGCAAGCAAAACTTACATACATTTTACCAAAAAATTGTTTTCATTACAATAAGAAGTATATTTATTTACTATTTAGCGTTGTTGTTGTTTAAAGTTTGCAGCCATATCGGAAAACAATAATTATTAAGCTAAAAAAGTATGCCGTTTTTTGTTACACTATTTGTTTTTGTCTCTTGTAACGAACCAGTTCCTTTCATTAAGTAGATTAAAAATGGACAGAAAAATGTGCAACCCATCCTATGACAAAAATTTATTACCGCGCCAATCAATTTTTATGGCTAAAAAGCCAAGTAAAGTAGAAAGGAAACCGACAGTGACGACAACGACTGCTGACAGGAGTTATTTTTGATGGCATCCTTTGTATATGAACCTGCTTTACCAACACTCTGTATTTAGCTTTTTAATGCATTAAATATCAATATATACACTGGTAGTTCTACAATGAAAACTTCTTTTTCTATCAAAAGTGCAAAAACCTTGAAAAGAGAAAAATTATGTGTAAAAAAGAGAG
>JAANSP010001921.1:0-13962 GCA_036850745.1 Homidia socia | reverse complement strand
ATTAGGCAATCGCAACATAGCGTCCGCTCTCCTTCACCTTCGTACTTCTCATCAAGCCAAAAACTAGATGCTGCTTATAACAATAATGATGATTTTTCTAGTAATCAACAATATCATTATAAGGTGTACCTTTACACATGCTTATGCAAAAAAATATGCACCTAACAATGCAATATAACATAACATGATCACCACCACCACCATCATTCATCTTCTTGTTGTAAATAGTTAGCGCAGTAGTACTTGTTGATGTTAGTTTACATGTATAACTGACTATTATTGCTGCTGCTTCCTTTCAGTTGACTAATCCAATACATTAGCGAATAGACACTGACTTTTTGTATGTTCCTCATCCTTTCGTCAACCAAAAATTTCCCAATTTTTGTGGGGAAACTTTTGTCCATTTTTTAATAAAAATTTTGAGTATTCCTTTGAGGTGCCCTTTTTGAAAAAAAATATAGGGCACTACCAACTCCTAGTTTCATCATCATCATCATCTTGACTAGTGTCCATCGGAGACTTATTTTGGTCAACTTGCATTTAACTGTGGTGGACTTTTTATTTTTATTTTTGATCGTGTGCAGATTTACTTAGGCACATATTAATCAGGTTTACTGGTATTACAACAGCGTTGCTGCTGTTGCTAGTATTATTATTATTACAGCAGTTTACTGCATCTCTCGTCTCGTTCTTTAAAAAAATATAGGGCACTACCAACTCCTAGTTTCATCATCATCATCTTGACTAGTGTGCATCGGAGACTTATTTTGGTCAACTTGCATTTAATTGTGTGGACTTATTTTTATTTTCGATCATGTGCAGATTTACTTAGGCACATATTAATCAGGTTTACTGGTATTACAACAACAGCGTTGCTGCTGTTGCTAGTATTATTATTATTACAGCAGTTTACTGCATCTCTCGTCTCGTTCTTATCCTATCTTGTGTTTTTATTCCTTGAGAATAATATAAGATTCTGTTGCATAAACGCGTGTATGAGCGAGCTAGTGCCATAAGCACACAATATCGATGAGTAAGGTGGATTTACTGATTGTTTTTTGCTCTTTTCATTTCTCTCTACATCATACAATTTTATATTTTTTTCAGTTGTTAGTGTATATATATATGTATATATATACTCTCGGGTATATTAACGCTGTGTGATATATAAGCATGTATATTTTTCTTATTTTAGCCGTCGACGTGTGGTGGGGGCATGATTGTGCGCGGAAAAAATATCGCCGCGCACAAACATTTTTTAACACACAGCAGCAACACCACAATCTCTTATAACCAGCAAACCTCTACTCCTGCACCATCGGCAACAACAACAACACTTCAAAAATCTACTACAACAGCATTCTTCTAAAAATTATTTTTCTACACAAAGCTAACACAGGTAACACACACTTACACACTTTATCATCATCATCATCGTCGCCGCCGCCGACATCATCATCGTCGTAGTCAGCATATTTTCATAATATGTAAGTGAACTAGCAAAAGACACACAAAATAATAATAATATAAAAAAGCTTGTCGAAGAAAAGCCCTTTTCAAAGAATTCTTTCTTTCTCTCTCTCTCTCTCCCTGTGTGTTTGTATGTATCATCATCATCAACAATCATTTATTTCCTTTTTTCGACGGAGAAAAAAAAATACTTCCCGTTTTTGCAGCGTCTCACACGCACACGCAAAGAGATATCGGGATTTAAAAAAAGTTTTGTGGAGAAAAAATCTCAACAACAAAATAAGAACAATGTAAAAAGAAAGCCTGGTCAAATTCCAATATATTTTTTAAACAATGATATGAATATCTGTGCTTGAACTTGAAAAAAAATGAGTGAAATAGCAGCAGACTTTGATTGTAATAATAAACTTGACTTTGGTGATGGTGTTTGGCACGATTAGTATGTTTTGGTGTTGATGATGATAATGATGACTTTTGTGTGTTGTTAGGCATCATCATCATCATTTCAATGGTGGTAGACATTGAACTTGTACCTACTAAAAACTATAATTCTTTGGGGACATGCTTATCTTTTTTTTCGAAACTAGACTAAAAATCCAAACTAATAGATAGCTCTCATTATCATGCTAATAATTCCTCGACAAACTAATATGACATTTTGATTCAAGTGACTATAAAGACGAAATGGTATAAAAGGGTGCTGCTGTTCTCCTTCTTCTTTTTCTTATTGCTGTTGTTGGTTAGACTTTCTTGGCTTGCCAGGGAGGAAAGAGGAAAGGCTAGCCAACACCACCGCTACTACTACTACTACTTGTTGCATCGCACGGTACATTTTTTTATGTGGATTAATCAAGCACAGAGGAAAAGTGCACCACTTGTTTTCTTTTATTCCAAATCCACTAATGAGCCAAAATAAATTCGATTATCATTTTGATGAAAATCAAAAGAAAGGCAGAACGGAGCGGCGGTGAGGGAGAGAGAGATGCTGTTACCAGTGGTAGTAGTTAGTTGTGGTAGTAGCTCAACTAAATATGATGCATATTGCAATTGCATAATATGCGCTGTTTTTGTTGTTGGTGGTGGTGCTATGCTGGTATAGGAGATTGATATAGGAGCATTCATAGTGGTAGTAGTAGTTATGAAGGTGTACTAAAAAGAGTAAAGTAAGTTGCAGTTCTGTAATAGTGGAGGTGTTTACTCTTCTTTTTATATTTACTTTACTCGTCTTATTCATCTTTTGCTGATGCTGCTGCTGCTGCTGCTGGTGGTGCACAATGCACACACACAACTGAAATGCTCAAAATAAGTTTTTGTTTCCTTTTCCCCCTAATAATAACTTTTTTTCATTTTCACAACGTCCCTTAATACATATAATAAATGTTTAGCATTTTTGTCTTTAACAACAACGGCAGTATCATCAGCAAAATCCCCTAAAATATTCTTGGCTTGCGGTGCATTGATTGAACTTGTAGTTGACGCAATACTCAAATAGCGGCGAGTTGTTATGAAATGAAAAGTGGAAAAGGAAGAAAAAAAACTATGTTATCGATCGATTGATCATCTAGTGCTGAACGGAAGTGGGGGAAATTTAGGTGTCAACTATTTGTTATTATTATTGTCCGATAAGTGCTACTCTGGAAGATGACGATGATGATGATGNACGGAAGTGGGGGAAATTTAGGTGTCAACTATTTGTTATTATTATTGTCCGATAAGTGCTACTCTGGAAGATGATGATGATGATGATACTATCGTTGTGATTGAATGTCAATTCAAAATGAGAAGAAAAACCTGAATATGATAAAGATGATGATGATGACTACGACGATGCTGACAATGATGATGATAATATTATTAAGTTGGTGGTGGATATTTGGCTAATAATAATTAAGATAGCATTTTTGCTTTTATGGTTAAAATACTTAATGATCATTATTTTTGCAATCTGTAAAAATATCTACAATGAATACATACATGAAATTGCACTACATTAAAAAGTTGTGTAGCTTTTGCTTATTTTTTTGTTTGTCTTGTATTTAGCAGTATCTAGAAGCTACACTTGCACAATTTTGAGGAAACAAAGACGATGATAAGTCTAAGTACCTAAATATCCATCTACTAACTATATTTGCGATGGTGGTGGTGGAGGCTTGAAGCTGATGATGATGCTTGCAGCAGAAGAAGAAGAGAGAAGACGCGACAGAAAAAAACAGCTTATAAAGCTTGGATAATCATGCCATGAAAAAATGGAATCAAATCGGAAGTTGTAGTTTTTTCTACTGCTACTACCGAGAAGATGAGAGATGCACGAAAATGGATGAAATTAAAAGCAATATTTTCTCGGGTGGACTACCAAATGCAATTTTTTGCTTGTCTACCTAGTAAGTGTGCATCATGTTCCGTTGTGCAATGCTATTATGATGAATGGTATAGTATCACGAGAAATGTTACTTTTTTGAAAAATGCAATTTTTTGACAAAAATGCTGATGCTTATTTTTTGTTGTGTATGCAGATTAAAGAAATAAATAACATCGAAGCTATAATAATGTTGAAAAATGAGACTTACCAAATTCGACCAAAGCTCCTCTCCACTACTACCACTGTTGCTGAAGTTCAAGTCAAGGTGATGGTGGTTCTTGACTGCGGATGACGATGTCGAATTACCCTTGGCCTGGACTTTTTCAGTAAAATCGGACAGATTTTAAATTTTTAAAGCTGGACTTTCGGCAAAATGGATGATTGGGATGATGTTGACCTTTGTTGTCTTTGATGTTAATTTCAGGTTCTTCTCCTTCTCCAACTGGACTCTGGGGCATTGTATACTGTTATGCGTATGCAATGCACCAGCAACAGAAGACGGAGTCTTGCGAAATATTTTCTTCACCACCCTGTGAAAATGCAACAATTTTTATGAATGTTACTACTACTACTAGAAAACGAAGCAAGGAGGAAAAAGCTAACGGTGAGAATTAATTATTATAAAGTTTTTGTTTTTGTCATCACACCGTTTCCCTCCTTCACCGCTTTTTTAAGTACGGCAAACAAAGCCAACCAGCCTTTTTCTTATTATTCGCTCCATTTTTGTCTCTACTTTGTATGGAAATGGAAGTTTGTGAAAAAAAAGTTACAACAAAGCTAGCGGTGGTCAATCTTTTCTATGCCATTTTTACTTTATAGTTTTATCCAAAAAAGACTATAAAGCGATAGAAAAAAGCCTATGAGAAATTATAGACATCCGTGAACATCCTTTTTTAGCCTCTTGTTGCTCTCAAAGTCACAAGAGTATGCATCAGTAGCGTTATAATAATGATGATGAAAATATAAGCCTGCTGTTGCTCTGCTCATTATGCAAAGATAGTCGCCTATAGTGGTGTCGTCCAACATATATATTATTCCTATAGTACTTTAACAAATATGTAACTTGTACTATAAAATAGTTTAAGATAGGAAAAAAATTAACATCAATCAAAATTTAGTTGGGAAAAAAGGGTCACTTCTTTCTCGTCTTTGCTCTCGCCCTTTCCCTAAAATTGGAACGAGTGGAGATAGAGATAATTTATATTTTCTAGCAAAATTTGGAAGGGAAATAGCGAAATCTTTTGGACTTTTGAAAAAGATAGTCGCTGGGAATTATCTTAATATTTCTATGCTTCTCTTTTTTTGGTTTGCGTTATGACGATGATGATGCTGATGATGATGATAATGATGATTAGCTTTAGCTTGAGCGCAGTAGAAAAATGGTAGTATGGTAGTACTGGTATATTTTATCATTTAAAGTGGTGGTGGTGGTGGTGATGGTATTAAAGTGTACAAAGTAAAAAAGTAAGTTGGAGGTAAGAAAGGTAGGAAAGAGGTGGAATATAAAAATATATATGTACGTTACTTACTTTATATTAATATGATGTTGATGATGATGATGGTACGTTAGTACAACTACGTACTCGCTCTTTTTTGAGGCTCTCTTCTCTCTGGTTGGTTGGCTTGAATCGTCGACGACGCTTTCGACTTGGTTCTTCTTATTGTAAATGTTCTTGAATTCTTTTTTCGTCTCTCCTCTCGTTCTCCTCTCGTGTCCTTTTTGCGTTGAACTGAACGCAGCACAGTGAATAATAAAAATGGTGAAAAAAATTATACTGACTGAAGCTACTAACTACGACTACTTTTGGATGGTGGTGGTGGTGGTATCGGTCGTTCGGTGGTGGCGATGATGCTGTTTGTTGTTGAGCTTGCGATGCCTCTTGTGATTCTGAGAGAGAGGATGAGGGTCGGAGTTGCTGCCTTCCATCCAAGAAGAAGACGAACTAGAAGAAATACAAAGATTTTTGCTATATAATAATGTAATATTGGATTATTATGATTATTTTTTTCCTATACTATACCATATAAATGTATAGAAAATAATGTACAACGAGAACAAGGAACACGAAGGAGGAGAAGGAGGGATATACCTCTTTGATGGTGGTGGTGATGATAATATGAATATATGTATTCAGTGGTAGAAGATAAGTATAAAAAGATGCCTTTATTTTTTTCTCTCTCGTACTCCTGGCGATTTTAACACATACAACAGGAATGAAGCCACAATGAGAACTGAATAATGTTATATGAGGGAGATGGGGAATTTATAATGGTGGTGGTGGTGCCACGACTAACTACAATATATACAACAAGCGAGGAGGATGGTGGCGATCATGATGGAGATGGTGGGATAAGAACAAAAAATGAGAGTCAACGCAGCAGACAAACATTTCCTTTTACATGCAAAGAGCAACGATCCACGATGGTAACAGGTCCTGTCATTGGCTCAGCGTCAGCAGCATGTCGTAGGTCACTTGTGCCAGGTTGGTGTTCGGCTCTAAAGGAATCAGGATACTACTATATTTCCAATGGTGTTCGCGTGAAGCCGTATCGACAAGTTTTCGTTGCAGGAATTAGATCCCAACGTTGTACATACCAGTACTTGCGCGGAACTCATCGACACAGATAGTGGTGAGAGTATACCTGTTACGGGAAAAGGTATTCCTGGGCTTACCCAGTATACCGATTTTAAGCGCATGCTATGTTCCAAGGGGTTACACCAGTCGACCACCAACCGCCACACCATCATTTCCATCCACCAACTACTGTACCATACCAAAGTATGAAAATTTTCCTTAACTGCACTCTTTAAGCGCATGCTATGTTCCAAGGGGTTACACCAGTCGACCACCAACCGCCACACCATCATTTCCATCCACCAACTACTGTACCATACCAAAGTATGAAAATTTTCCTTAACTGCACCATTACAAGGTATAAACTTTTTCGTTAACTTTACTATACCAAGGTATAAAAAGCAATTCCAAACTTTAACATATAAGCGTTTCTCAACCTTAACATAACGAAAGTATATAAAGCTGTTTTAAACCTTAACATAACCAAAGTATAAAGCATTTTCAAATTTTTACCATATGTAACGTATACATTACATTTACGTATACATTTACTTGTGTATTTACTGGCACTGCCATTACGTTAGCAGTGCAAAATCCCATGTCAGTTAACATAACTAAAAATCCATCAACATTTCATTTCAGGTAGGCAATTTACCAAACCGTACTACATTACACTACTCCCTGCCACCGGGTATACTTTTTCTTCTCCCTTTTTCGCCGTGACCCTTGAGTCCCCCAGAAAATGATCAGTTTCATCGGATTCTCCTCATAATTCTCTACAAAACCATGGGTCGCATGTTACACAGACAAGACGGGATCCTCTACTTGTCCTCCTGGTGGTTCTGGGAATACCAGTGCTGGTGCCTGCCACTGTTGTTGGATGTGGTGATGGAGGTGGCGATCATGATGATGTTGGCGGTAATCGCCTTGGGGAATATAGAGGGGGATCTGCACCAATATCAGTCCGCATCAGTTTTTTTCTCTTGTCTTCTCTTAACATAACAGGAGTTACCTAACTATGATGTCCATGTATTTTCAGTGACTTCACTAGTACATTATTATGATGGCGACGGGAGTATGACCGACCGTACCGCCAGGAGAGGAGAGGACGACCGACAACCTAGCAATGTTAACTGTGGGTTTTTCTTCCATTATACTAAATATATGATGGGGATGCGAATTGAAAAATGTTAATGATCCTTTTTTCCTTCTCATCGTAGTCATCATCATCATCAACATTATCCAAACCTCCTTGTTCAAAACGGCGGCAGAGAGGAGAGGAGCAGCGGATGACCACTGGGTTTGAGACATTCGAACATGATCATGATGATGATGATGATGGAGTGAAGCCTGCCTCTAGCTACAACAAACAGCGTATTTTTGCAATCCACACAATGCAATATTAAAAAATACATGCAACCGACTGGTGCTTAACATGAACATGATCCCCCTGAAATGATGATGGCGGTGGTGGTGGTGGTGGTAGATGATCATGAGGATGATTATAGTTAATACTACACAAGCAAGTAACATACACAGTACATTTTTTTATAATATATATTTATTTTTTTCATCGTACTAACATTTCATGTATATACGAAACAACTAACTTTATAACGTATGTTGTTATGTTCAGTTATTGCTGGGGTTCAGTTCATCTCCTCATCATGGAAGAAAATGATCATGGTGGTGATGGCAAACGAACATGTTACTGATGATGATGATGATCATGATGAAGGTGGTGGTGGTGGGGGAACAGACACGGACGCGGAGGACAACATCATAAGAGAGGAGTCTACCATTTTTGCTAGTGGTGGTAGTGGAAAAGGGAGAGAGAGAGAGAGAAGAGATGCATTATTATTATTATTATTATTATGATTATAACAGCTACATCTATCCTGTTTGTACTATGTACTATTATGTAGCACTAACTAACTTTTATAGAAGACCAAGAAGGAGTTTTAAGACTTGAAAAAGCAGAACAAGTCAAAAAAGACGAGAAAAAATAACGACGACGGTGAATGATGATGATGATCATGATGATGAAGGAGAGGAGAAGGTGCCTAACTGACTTTTCTTGAGTGCCTGACTTCTTTGCCTTTGCCTTGCTCTAAAAGTTTATAATTTTTTTTGTTCGTCTGTTGCTGTTATATTCAATGGTTTGAAAAGCAGCAAAAAGGAGCAAGGGAACGCTGCTGCTGGGGATGAGGATGAAGATGAGGTTGATAAAATATATAAAAATAATAAAAAAGTATGCCATGAAGCCATATGAAGCCATGCTGTTATAACATTTTAGCATTGTAAGGTAAGAAAAAGAGAGGAGAAGAGAGGAAAGAAGGTGGTTTTGATAGTACAATAAAAGAGCAGATAGATAGTTGTAGTGGCATCATCATCACCACCACCACCTCTAGTTGTAGTATTTAAAAATGTTGGATTTAACAGTAGTAGTGATGGCGGAGGAGAGAGGTATTAGTGGAGTGCCTGAAAAATAATGTTAATAATAACAATAATAAAGTACTGTACGAAAATTCCTCTCTTTTTCATCTTTTTCTTTTTTCGTACTTTACTGACAACAAACGATGATGATGATGATAATAATAATAATGCTATGTACTCGTATTATGGATGGATCCAATCGAATGGGAATGATGATTATGTGATGGCGCTGGCGGATGCTTTTTTTGGTATTGTGGTGATCTCTGTGTGTGTGTCTATCTATAACTATACAACAACAGCACACTGAAAGTTTTACTATTTAGTTGTTTAGGATTATCAGCAGCAGCAGCAGCAGTAACCTGATGATGATAATAATAATAGCATGTACAAAATACTTGGTATGTACCCCTCCTAAAAACGGAGTTGGTTAGTAAAACTGTTTTGAACAAATCAACCAGCCAACCGACAGATGAAAATTATGTGTGTGTAGTTGTAATAAGTTGCAGTTTCCACAAATAGGCAGCGTTAAAACAAAACTGCAAAGTGCGAGAAGAGGGGCGCAAACCTTGGTGGTACAAAAATAATAATACGTTTTGTGTAGGCAAAAATACAGTGAAAGAAGAAACAAGAAAATGCAGAGAGAGAGAGACGCACACTCACTCAAACACACACAATTTTCCGACCTAATGTAACATGTACACAAGTCGTAAATACACATGGTCATAAAAATATTATTATATATGTCTGTATGAGTGCATAATACCATGCAGGAAATTATGATGATGATGATACGTCCGTGCCATGAAAATTATTGATTGATTTGATGATATTGAGAAAATAAATAGTGTAAATCTGGTAAATCTGGTAGTCAAACGAAAGTAGTAGTAACCATTTTAGTAATGTAGAGATTGTTTTTTGTGTGCCATGACATATGTTACCAAAAATGTACTGATGCATATGATACGATGTACGTGCACATTTCATTTGTATAATCATATAAACAGAAAAAAAGGTACAAAAAATGTGTGAATTTTTAGCATAATAATATTAAATGTTTTATTGTTGTTGCACGCGTTTAACAAATAAATTTCTGTTATCAATCAAAAAAATGAATGATGATCCATGTATATATTTATGGGAAAATACATTTATCATTTTGGTGATTTTATATTGAAAAAAGTGCTCGGTAAAAATATAGCCCTTTTGCTTTACAGTAACAGTCGTAGTATTTAATTTTACACTGTTTTTTCCTACTTACGCACTTTTCCCGGCTGAAGCTGTATTTCTTGTGCGCATACTCTCTGACGGTTCATCATGATTCATGTGGACACCAACGTCCGCAATTTCCAATAAACTAAACAGGTGAGGCAGGGGTGGAGTGTGGGAGGGAATGCGTTTTTTATGCTTTTGTTTAAAAAAAGTGCAACTACTGCTGCTGCATCATGAACATATAATAGCGCACAGAGTTTTTTTTTAGATGAATGAAAGTTTGAACACGCTTTGAATAGGACATTATTATTGCCCATTAATAGACATTACTGTGAGAAACGCGGATATTGAACTTTAGAAAAGAGTTGAAGCAGAAAATAGAGTATAGTAAAGTAATAAAGAGAAAGAGGAAAAATAATAATTATTATAATAACAACAAATAATGTTGGTAGCAAATAATAATTGAAAAATAAAGGCTGCTGATTTACTTTTGACTTGGTTCTCATGTATGCAGTTCAAGTGCTCATAGTAGCATCATGAATAATTGCTTGTAGTAGTGATGAGAATGAAAAATGTATAGTTAGCACAGTAGTTTTTATTAAAACTTTTTTTCTTAATCATTCAAGTACTTATTTATATACTGTTCTGCCATTATCAAGTACTATTATTCTTGCGTCTCTGTTAGGCATGCCATTTTAAAAGAATCAAAGTCAAAGTTAAGTTTAAAGGCCAGGTTAAATCACATTATCACTACATATTATGATGACGATATTGGATTGCATTGTTGTTAAATGGGGAAATGAAGAGCTGTTTTTTGTTCCTTGTGCCTTTTGTTTAAACGATGATGACGATGATGCATTGACATTGATGAACATTTTTCTTATTACCAGCAAACCACCAGCGGTACAATACCTACAAATGACAAAGTTTTTTTTCAGCTAAAAAAATAGATACGTAACAGCATAATGTACAGCTATAGACATGCATATAAATACAAGCTCGAGAAGAAAACAAGTCAGGCAACAATTTAAGAATCAAAGTCAAAGTTAAGTTTAAAGGCCAGGTTAAATCACATTATCACTGCATATTATGATGACGATATTGGATTGTATTGTTGTTAAATGGGGAAATAAAGAGCTGTTTTTTTGTTCCTTGTGCCTTTTGTTCAAAAGATGATGACGATGATGCATTGACATTGATGAACATTTTTCTTATTACCAACAAACCACTAGCGGTAAACTACCTACAAATGACAAAGTTTTTTTTCAGCTAAAAAATAGATACGTAACAGCATAATCTACAGCTATAGACATGAATATAAATACAAGCTCGAGAAGAAAACAAGTCAGGCAACAATTATTATTACAACTACAACAACAACTACTACTACTGACCGCCGACACAACAAGCAATAATAACAACTAACAGGAGCGACAACAAAACGGCGTTATTTCCTCGAGCAATTCCTCCAAAGAGCCTTTTGAAAAGAAGAAGAAGAAGAAAGGCTCAAGCAAATGAACTACATAGTTCACTCACTAGCAGGCAGCTATGGCTCACTTGGTCTTTTTGGTTTGCTCTTTCTTGGTCGTCGTCGTCATCATCATCATCCTCATATTAGGTATGCATGCCATTGCAAAAAAAATGCAAAAGAAAGGTTTTAATACAACATTGCAAAAAAAACCTGACTGACTGACAGTGAATGAGACATGTTCAATTCCCATATTGAACATAAATATAAATATTATCATGTATGTATGTACAAGTACATAAGTAGTGGAAAGAATATTATTATTATTATAAAGGCTTTATAGACTTTTTACTTTGATTGCTTTTACGTTTAAGTACGTACTTGCACACTAGCAGCAGAGAACGGAGAGAAGAAGAGAAGAGAGAACCCATCACATAGAGAAGCAGCTTCTCTCAGCAGCATCAAAACAGAATCATCAAGCAGCACACGCATAATATTCATTGCACACTGGCGTGATATATGACTGCGCTCATATTACAGCAACAGCAGTAACACCTTTTTCTCATTCCATTGTCATCCCATCCCATTCATTCATTTTCCTTTTTGACTTGAATGTTTTTGCTAACCACCATACCACCACCAACAGCAACATCAATTTGACTGCGCTCATATTACAGCAACAGCAGTAACACCTTTTTCTCATTCCATTGTCATCCCATCCCATTCATTCATTTTTCTTTTTGACTTGAATGTTTTTGCTAACCACCATACCACCACCAACAGCAACATCAATAGCAGCAGAATCAGCAGCAAAACATCTTGTACGCTGCTATCTACCTACGTTTTCGATCTCTTACCTGTGTGTAGCCGCAGCTTCATTTGAAAAATTTGATGGATTCGTGGAAAAATGGAGATAAATATGACGAACAGCAAAGGACGCCTTTGACGATGATAATCTTGGTGATGGTGGTGACGATGATGATGATGATTACGCTGATGTGTGTGTGTTGTACCTGACCTTGTCGTTGTAAAATTTGCAAAAATATGTGCACCCTCCTGCTGGACTCTGTAGTTTGTATGGTAGTTTTTGCTTTCTCTTCCACTTGATTTGAGGTTGAAAAGACCATGAATCCTTATATGCCGGTTTGCCGGCACAAAAGCTAGAATTATCATTATCACCATCACGGTCCTCATGTGAGCATATTACCAAGAAGAAGAAAAACAGCAGCGCCTTCTTGTGTTATCTTGATTGCTGAGTCAGTAGCACAAAAAGGACCTTTTTTGCTAATCATATTTTCATACATTGCATACAAAGTTACATAAAGTAATTTCATGAATTCAAGCGAGGTAGTGTCGGCTATTACCATACTGGCAAATGATGGTGTCAATGTCACGTACCACAACAGCACGTTATTGGCGATTATTACAGAGAAGAGGGAGAAAACTTTTTTTTTTCAGAGAGATTTGTAGAGAACAAGGAGAGACGGACTGATGAAATTGAAGAAGCCATCATCCATCCATGTCCTAAAAAATTTTTTCATGTGTGCATGCCTGGCAAAGTGGCAAGTAAAAAGTAATGACCACTCACATGAAACTGAAAGGATTTTTCTTCTCCTGCTGTTTAGCATTCAATCCCAAATCCATCCAGGCATCAACAACGAGATCCCATCAGCATCAATGTGAATCAGGTTTAATTAATGCAATAAATAAAAATATAAAAAATCTAAATGTACACATAACACACAACAAGAAGAGTCCATGCATACAACAAACAACGATGAAACAACAAACAAGTTGACTTTTATATAATAAAATGTTCTTACTTACATTTCTACTACTATCATTATCCATTGCAAACTCTATATATTTTTTTTTAAAATGCTGAGAGTTAGAGAAGGAATATTACTATTGAAAGCAAGACTTTTTGGCTTACGCCAAATAATAAATAGCCTCTCTACTACATACATACTTTTTTTAAATGCATATACATACATACGTATTTACATACATCCAAACTACCAGTTCACCATAATATCATCACCATCATCATTATCATCAAGTCAGACTGTCCGGTCTACTGTTGCGTATTTTTCATGTTTTGTTGTACACGTACATTTATTATTTAAAAACCAAAAAGCCACTGTGTTTGTGAGTTTAGTTGGATCAAAAATGGAGAAAGAAAAAAGAAAAAAGAAAAAAAATGTTTTAAAATAACTTTTGCTGCTGATGCTGCTCTTCTCTCTTTACCACCAAGCCAGTTCCATTCTGAGAGAGGGACAAAACAACGCAGAGAGTCGCCTTATTCAAGTTTTCTACTTGTTGATGTTTTTATTATTATGTGCATTAGATAGTAAATGTGTAATAATGCCATATAATATATGACTAAAACAGGCATGTATGCATTTGCACACATTCTCATAATATTTAGGTACCAACAATACAAT
>JAANSP010001920.1:0-13969 GCA_036850745.1 Homidia socia | reverse complement strand
GCGCGTTGAATATTTTGGCATTGTGTATGTAGAATACATAGAATATTGTATGCGTAAAAAGTTTACATGCACACACATAACTTTATTCCCGTAACGAGCTCATTGTACGATCCTTTTTTCCTCAAAAGTTAACGCAGCCGCCCTTTGGAAAAAAGGATTATAGAAGTACAAGTGCATCTTTTGAACATTAGCATGAAAAATGAATTGAAATGGAGTAAAAAAAAGTTTCGTAATATATTTCACTTCACAGTCAACATAAGTTGGTCGGTTTGTAGTAGTAGTAGTAAAATAGTGAATGATGTAGATTTTATAAGAAAAAAACTCCTCACTCTTTTTCTGATAACATAAATTCAGTAGGGTCATTTGTGTTGCTGCTGCTGACTGAGGGATGAGAAAGAGATGAAGGAAAGGCCAAGATTATTGTGTATAAAAATAGCAGAGAGAGGAATATATAGAAAGAAGAGAAAAGGTCTAGACAAGGCAAGACTCTCATTTTGATTTATATACTAAAATCTACAACAACAGCTACAGTATTTTCCCGTAAATCCAGATGATGGAGGAGAATGGAGAATTACGAGATTTTTTGTGAGTCAGGCCACTGCATGATGCTAATTTAATTTCAATTCTTATTTCGTATTTTATTTACCTCGATGATACCCACAAGCAATATACAATGCTGAACTGAAGAAACAGGCCTGCGAAGGCCATGTTTTATGAGCTGACTGCTGACATGTTGGATTAAAGGGGTGCATTCAATTTAGGGTTTGTATGGAAAAAAAATTCTTCATAATATGAATAAAACGAGATGGAACGGATGCCACCCACCTAGTAGTGAAATGACGATGCAACTACTACTGGTCGGTTGCTATTTATTTAGATTTTGCTCTTTTTATGGTGTTATATATTCTGGAATCTTGCTCCTTTGGCACGAAGTCCATGAGAGAACTGGAGTAGCGTAGCGTGTTTATAACAATGATGTTGTTATAAAGTGATAGGAGACACAATACGTAGTATGTTTTGTTCAATGAGGTATTATTCTCCATCACCAGTTTCTATTATGTCAAGGGAGAAATCCAGGCTTGAGCTCAGCAGTAGAATCTTAATTTATTATCGACATTGGGCTTACTTTTCACGCTACTTGGAGGAGGACAGCTAGAGCTGTTGTTAGTAGTGTAAAGGATTTTCGCAGCATTAATCTCATCAAGATAACTTACTTCTACTACAGCTGGCAACCAATGATCTACTACTCAAATTGTAATGAGCATGATGATGATGAAGGAGTTAGTTGGGAGTAGGAGAATGTTTCTTTGTTCATGATTAACGACATATTTACTTGTAGACTAGCTTAATTACTGACTACACACATTGCATCATCACGCCCGCTCTTTCGTTCAGAATAGGTTGGTAAAAATAGGTGTTGATAACGAAGAAACAATTTCTTCGCACGCAAAGTGAACGAGTGCTTGCTGTAGAGCGGAAGTGTTTAGTTTACTTTGTTGAGTAGGTTGTAAGGTATACTGGCTAGTACTAGTCCTGCATAATTACTGCAATTAAGAAATCGGGACAAACGGAAGCAGATGGTTGGATGGGATAAAAATGCGATGAAAGAAGAAATGCTGGAAGGCTTTCGTTTAGTTTTGTTGTTTTTTATTAGGATAGGAAAAGCTATTTAAATTCATTAAAAATTCCAAACGGTACTGTCAGATTCCTGTTGGCTGGAAGAAAACTGTAAAAAGGGAAAGGAACAGGTATTGATCGTACATGTAAAATGCAAATTAGCTCTGTGAGTCAATGATGGTGCTCACTCTTTTTTTACTGGGCGTGCTTGCTTGCGTGTGTGTGTGCGTATAACAGCTTGGAGAAAGTAAATGCAAATTAGCTCTGTGAGTCAATGATGGTGCTCACTCTTTTTTTACTGGGCGTGCTTGCTTGCTTGCGTGTGTGTGTGCGTATAACAGCTTGGAGAAAGACTTTTTCTTCGTCCCTGCTGCTGTTGAGCTGCTGTTTGCGAGATTAAATTTCTCTCAATGAAAGAGCAGAAACAGGAAACGGCTGTAAAAATAGAAAAGGGAAAGCAACATGGTGTACTCTACGCTGTAAATTGAAATGAAAGTGATGAATCTTTCAGTAGAATTTTGCTTGACTTGGCGCTTTTAATAGCACAAGTTTAATTATATTCGCTAATTAAAGGAAATAATTGGATATCTGACAGACTCAAGTTAAAAGCAATAAAATGTATAGGTGGTGGTTTGGCTTCTTGTGGAATATTTCCGACATTTTCTTAGATGCAATGTGTAGTAGGTGCATGATTTTGTTTATATAAAAGTTGTTGCGCCTATATGTATCTTGCCGTGACATTAAGTAACATTCAATCCAGGTTGATTTCAGAAAATGAGCCGAGTAGAGAAAGCAAGAGTTTTTGTCAAAAACAGTTGAGTTGCGTGTGTGTTTTGAAAGGGAGGAAAATCACTTAATAACAATGGCTGAATGGTGGAAGTGAAGTGAGTAAACGCTTTTGACAGGAACAGTCATACACTAGGTTAAACTTCTTCTTTCTGTTTCCAAGATTATTTATTTAGCTTCTTGTGCTCCCTGTCAGTTGATTTGGATTGAGTAGGAAGGAATAGAACATGGAAACCAGAGCAAAGCCATATATAATAATATAAAATGAGTTTAGTTTGTGTCGTAGTACACCAAGCTGACATAATACTTTGGTATTAGATAAAATGCCTTTTATATGAGAGGTTAGGAAATATATACAATACACCAGCAGTACCAGGTTACATAAAAAAGGGTAGAGGAAGAAACTTGTTTTTCCATCTTTGAGTAGAAGTTAAAAAAATTGACAATCCAAGGAATATGATCCCTCCGTCAGACCTCGTAAAGTGCCAAGAAAGCTTTTGTGACACGACACAAAAAACCATCTGTGTACTCAGTTGACATAAAAATGTTTTATATTGGTTTATGTTTAGTGAGTTTTGTCATATCGGAAATCGAATGTCACACTGGATTGACGTACATTTCTCTTGATACATGCACATAAGATGCTGAAGTAGTCGATTTTTCCACATTCTTTTGGCTCAAAACTTTCCTGCTGGCTTGAAAACATTTAATATTTCAGCTTTCAGCATTATTAAAAATGAGTTAAATAAAAATAATTCCTTCAGCTCATTCTTTGTTCTTTCCAAACACAAACTAGCTTGTTCAGATGATACCACAAAAAAAATCTCAAAACTTTCCTGCTGGCTTGAAAACATTTAATATTTCAGCTTTCGGCATTAGTAAAAATGTGTTAAATAAAAATAATTCCTTCAGCTCATTCTTTGTTCTTTCTAAACACAAACTAGCTTGTTCAGATGGCACCACAAAAAAACGCAGATGTATTTAATTTGGTATCATCACATTTTTATGCATTTACGTTTTTAATCCAAGATTGAGTTGATGATATCATCCATCCAATTACAGTGACATGACACGATCATGTGTCATAAGGTTAAGTAATTTCACATGTCGGTGTACTTTGAATTTGCATGTGAACGCAAAAACAAAAAAAGCATTAGCAAAACAATTTGCTAAATACATGTTTGTTTGTGACTCATTTGTCGCCATTTCTTACTGATGATGCCTATAATTTGAATTTGCATGTGAACGCAAAAACAAAAAAAGCATTAGCAAAACAATTTGCTAAATACATGTTTGTTTGTGACTCATTTGTCGCCATTTCTTACTGATGATGCCGATGACCCATCATCACTCGGATAGACGACGCAACGAGCAAATCAAGGAATAGCTCAGTGTATCAAACACTGAAGGCTACAAAAGATGAGTTGATGGACAGAGATGCTGTCATTTTTGCCGATAGTCGTTTTGATATTAAGTACGGGCAGTTGAAACAAATCTTTGCATGTTAAAGCTTAAGTATAATGCAAGACTTGTACATATGTGCGGTGCTACTTGTGCTACTGCCTTGATGGATGAACGCTTAGTCTGACTCATGATGATGATAGTGCTGACTATGCACTTTGTAGTATCACATAATATTATTCAGCACAATGTGGTAATATAAACCAGTTTTAATGCGATTGATGTGTATATTCAGAAAAAGTGAGTCATTCGGCTTCTGAATTTTTGTTATTATTATTACGGCAGAAACTGCTATTTGGCTTAGTCGCTAAGCCTTAGCGTTTAACGAGCGATTAGTTTTATTGAAGGAAATTATTAGTGAATTTTTTAATGAATTTATTCGCTCAAGTACACAAATAAATGTCGCAGGAATTTCTTTAAATATTTTTCCATACACACACATGTAGTAAACATGACGGGATCGTGCGCAAAGATGACGGTCGCCTTGAAGGTCAGTGTAACAAACGTAAAATATTCAATAAAAAATTAAAAGGGGAGCGCACATTCTTTGACTTTTTGTGTCGGTAATGGGAAATTCTTAAGATTGTAGTGTTTACGCTCGTTTTCACGCTGTTTGCATGCGTCTAACTCGTTCAAGCAGGTACATGGTTATATATGCGTTTAAAAATAAAAAGGACCTTTAGAGATAACATCCAACATTCCAATGAAGTCAAAAGTTATTCAGGTCGAAGGAATATGTTTTTATTTCTGTACTGCGCCATAAATCCATAAATCAATCTTAATGGTCGAGATATTAAAATAAATAAAGAAACTACGCAGAAAAGCAAACACAAATTTTGTAATAAAGGTCTTATTAAGAAACCATTTAGCCCTCTTTTGGAGATATGGATGATTAAATGCTCTATGAATAACATTTTTTTGCTGCCATTCTCTATGAGTAGTGTAACAAAAAAAGTGTCGACTTGAATGAAAATGAACAGCACTGTAATGTAGACAAACTGCCTGAATCTTTTAGCTGGCATATACATTCTAATTGAAAATATGCATATGGCGGAGAAAAAAAATTAAAAAGTAGTTTAAAACTTAACAAATACACAGGCATAAGATAATCCGTTGAAAGTTACAAAAATATACCTACTTATTTACAACTAAAGTCACGAGGAAAACGTGAAACTGCTGTACAGGAGTAGTGGTAGTAGTAGTCAAGTAGCCAAAGAATCATTATTGCGATAATAATAGTTGCATGTGCTGCTGCATGAGGACAGAAAAAGCTGATTATACTAATGGAATGGAATGGCCGGACCAAGAATATGAGATAATGGAGAAGAGGCAAAAGATGTTTTTTTCTGTAAGAATTTTCTTAAAGGTCCAAAAGTCTGAAGTTGGCTATGGAGAGGCTTTAGAAAATATGTGTAATATATATGAGCTCTCTGATAAGAATAATTCTTTACCGTAAGCACACATGCCGTTGTTGCATGATCAGCGTCATTGCCGATGATGAGGCTGGAGTGAAAAGAAGTTGACTAATGGTTACTGCTGTTGCTCTCAAAAGAATTCTGGGTCGTGTTCTTGGAGGTGACGATGATGATGCTTCAAAAGTTACATGTGCGTTTTCTCTGAGATGAGATGACTAATGCACAGTTGATGACAAACGATGATGATTTTTTGGGTGGAATAATGTGACATGTTCATAGCATGCAATGCCAAAATGCCACTTCGTCGCGTACCGCGATTGTCATTCTTTTTTTAAAGAAAAAAATTGCTGCTTCTTTTGTCTTTGCTGCTGGAGACCTAAAAATGGTAATAAACAAGTAAAGACCAAGTACGGTATGAACATGTCGGATTGACGTTCAAAAATTAAACAGCTTGTATAATAATATGTATTGTGTACCGCTCCACATTGTGATGATAATGTTTCAACTTCTGCGGCGCATTTCATTTGTGACTTGCTGAAATTGTGAATGTAGGAAGATTTTTGCATAATCAGCCCACTAATTTGGGTATTAAACTGATGAAAATGTCGATAGATACAACGAAGAAAGGTCGTGTTTTTTTAACTTCTGGCAATTTGATGCTGCTGCTTGCCAATTTTCCCTTTTCATAATATACGCATATATAAATAAATTTGAACCCAAGTACTTTGACTTTACCAACTGCATCATGCTACTACTACTACTACCCACTTCCACTCTACAAGGACATTTATCTAATAATTAAAATCAGTACTATATAGTTGTGTATATAGTGGCTGATCTCTATGAGGAAAAGCCGTTTTTTTAGTATTCGTTCATTGCAAGATAACCAAAAAAGCATGTACAGTAAAGTTACACTATTTGTCTTATCTGTACTGTTTAACTTTTAAACTTGAGCAGAGAACTACAAACTTGTGCTGACTTTGTTGTATGCGGTGGTGGTGTACAAACGTATGCAGCAGTAGGATATATGATGATGAGGGTGCAGATAGTTGTAAATTGTGAAATTGAGCGAAATGAAAGTTTTCTTAGAAGAGAGGAATTTGCTGACAAGCTAAAGTACCAGCACTCGCCTCTCTTCCACCTTCTCAGCGGCACTTATAATACGAATCAGACACCACCACAGTATTTATTGCATGTTGGTGGGTATGTACTGCACAGGATATAAATAACGCTTGTACCTCAATCTACTTTGTTTGGCAGCTCTAGTCAGGTCGAACTTAAAAAGGACGAAATATTTTTGTTCTGTATCAGATACACAATATATTGAGCACACTGCTACAACACTACCTATTATTGCCATTCGTAGTCATCTTTTACGATGCCCTCTTTGGCTGACTGACTGAGAGGAAATATGTTTTTTTTCAGGAGGTGCTCAATTATATCCTATGCAATAATCTGTTGGCATATATAGAAATATTATTTAGGTGCACTTTGTGCTGTCGTATGTGTGTGGTAGCAGGAGTACAAGACGATGAATAAGGTGTAACAACGCAATGTACGTGGGCTGAATGAATTGAAACCACAAACGATCTCTTTCTCCCCCTCTCCCATATTTTCAAAGAGAGAGAGACTTTCCGTATTTGTCTTTATAGCATTTAGCTTTGGATTTTGATTGGTTTGATTTTCTGGTTGACTGGATGGTAAAGGTAAAAAGAGAAGAGTGTAGAACAGAGTGGAAGGAATCAGAAAAGAAGTTGTACTCTGTGATAGTTGAGAAGCTGACTAGTCATAGGAGCCATGTAGCAAAAAAAAAACTTTTTTTCTGTCTTCCTCTGTTGTACCAATATATTTATTTGCCAATCTGTGAAGTGTAGCGACGGTAGTAATAGGAGTACCAACTAGCAACATTAAGTACTAAATTTTCCTTCCTCAGTTCTGCTTTACTGCCAGCATTGCAACAATCAGTAAACTGCAGTCGTAGTAGAAAAAAAGTTTACTTTTTTGATGGTATAGCTAGCAAATTCGTAAGTTTTTTGTGATACGCACAAGTTGGTAACAACATCATTATATCATCATAGTAAAACGAGAGGAAACCCGCTTTTTATTCAGGCGAGGAAAAGTGCTGTTTAGCCATCCGAAAACCGGTGATATTTTTTTCATACCAAAAAAGTAGGAAACTCTTTCCTGGTGAACTTAGTTAAGCTGTAGTAGAGTTAATATTAATAAATAAAAAAGTATCTAGTGGAAGAGCAAATTGATTACTCCAGAATTCTTGTTAATCCCTCACTGCGAATTATTCTCAACCTTTAAATATGGATCGCATAAGGAACCTCTTCTCAACACTTTTTGCCGCCAAGGTATAAAAAAATAATTTAGTTTTATGTTTTGTTTGTTTGTTGGAGTATACCAAAAATAAACCATCCTAGGTATTTGTAATGTTTTTGCCATCTTGTTGAATTTATTTTGAGTGAGCTTCGCAGTGTATGACGATGATAAAATTGCAATTTTCGTTCAACCTTTTGAAAGTATATTTGTTTGTTTAAAAAAAACTAATTATAATGTTTGATGTTAGATTACCCTCGTGCTACTGGTAGTAGTCGTGCTTTTTATTATTTTTTTGGGGTTTTTAAACAACAGATTATATTCTTGTTTTGTTGTCTGAAGAAATGAAACTAATAGGCACTCTCATGATGTTCATGCTGCTCATGACTATGTATAAGAAGCCCAACTCATGGAGATTTTATACAAATTGAAATTGCTTGTTGGTCTGTTGATAAACAGAGTCATTCTTTGAGTAAATTCATATCTTTTGAGAAATCAGCAATTAAAGCTAACGGCAGACTGGTACAGACGAGCAGCTATTTCTCCCATTTTGTTGCAAGTCCCGCAATACAAGTAAACCAAGTCAAGTAAGTTGACGCTGTTGGTGCTGTTTCTGCTTCTACTGTCGCCGAGAAAACTGACTGGTTAGAGATTGGAATATAATCATTATGAACATTTTGTGTGCGTTATGGCACAGAAAGATGTGCCTAATAATATCAATGTTACGTGATTATACCAATTTATTGCTATACCGCACGAACGAAAAAAATGCTTTGCGTCCGTGACATTGGCTTTCTAGTAGTAGTAGTAACTAGCATATCTACCTACCTACTGCTTAAAAATCATGCTCGTCTTTCGTGATTCTTGAAAGATAGTGTTTTTACAAAGGGCACGCTGTTACTCTACTTATTCTTGTAACTCTTCCTTTTGATACCCAATTGACTCTTTTTGTAAAAAAAATACAAAAGCATTTTTTATATTCCTTTGGGGCAGTTTATAGGTATGTATATAAAATGTTATTATGCGCTTACAGTTGTTTAGTGTGGTAAATGGGAAATTGATTTGATCTTGGGTAGAGTTTTTTTGTGTAATATGAAGTTGATTGTGAAAGTACAGCTAATAGCTAGTTCGTGGAAGAAGACCAAGAAACTCTGAGCATTCTTCGGGCATAATATATACAGGGAAGCATTAAACCAGGCGTACCATAATAATCTTTATCACTGCACTGTGTTTCATTCATCTTTGAATTACTCTAATGCACTCTTAGAAAGAGACTAACTACGTAACAGTATGGTTTTGTAGGATATAACCAAAGCTAATTTGAGGTCAATTTGGAGCACTGGTTTTCATGGGTGAATAAACCTCTTGTTTGTCATCCTTTACTACACTAGGCTCATCCCTCCTTCTTTAATACCACTCAAAACATTGTATACACAGACACGCCATGATTCTGTTGTTATTCTTTGTAACCTTACGATGTTCGTCATCATCATCATAATCATGAACATCAAGATACTCTTTCTGTTTGTGAGCAAAATGGATTGTTGGAGTGAAAAGTCATTTCCTCCTCTTTGGCTCTCTGTTATTGTGTTACTCTTTTTATATTTTACTCCTATTGCAATTTGAAACTGCCTTGTCGTTTTCTTGACGATGATGATCCTCGTGATGGTGGTGGTAATGACGAAGCTAACGATAATTGACTAATTTTGGTAAACAAGGATAAATGTTTGTGCTAGAGAGTCGGACAAATGAGTTGTGAGGAAAACGTTGGGAAGCAGGCAATGGATCGTTTAGCTCTCAAGTTTAAAATTAATGCGCACCCAATGAAATAAAAATTGGATTTATTGTCGCCCATCTCTAAAATCCTCCAAAGAGATCCAACTTGACTTTTATTATTGCGTTGCGTAACTGCAAACAAGAAACGAAAAGAAATTTTTCCTTGTTTGAGACTGTTGCTGAGAATATTGTTTTTTTTTGCATTTTCGAATTCCATGTTATATGACCGGCGTCATTATAAATCTTTAAGCGGCTTTATAAACGAATTGGAGTAAACAAACATGAAACTTTATTGCTAATTAACATACTGTCTAGCCTTGATCTTAGTGCTGGACATCTTTACCAAAGTCCGGCTGCCAACTTGACGATTCGTTAAATCGTAAATGATGATGTCAACAGTCGTATGAAATTCTATTTGCTTGGAAAAATATAATTTTATGACCTGACAATTTTTTTTGTTGTTATTCCTGTGTATTTATGTGGGATTCTGCTTTTTATAGTAATGATCAGCCAGTTTTGGCACTGAAATGAAAAGCTCTTGTTGTTCGATTTCATCACGAAATGGAGTCACGTAGGCGAGATTTTGGCAGTGTGTTGAAGCAGTACCCCTATGAATTCCTAGTTGATTGCGTAGTTTTTTTTAAATGTTCAAGATGAAAAAAATTGCTTTTAGGTACATTGTTTCCGTTTGGTTGTAAAGCTTGTTTACGAGAGAAAATCTTACAAGAAATTTTACACTGCTGCGCGCGGTCGTTTACCATATTTGAGTTGATTGCAATTGTGATCATCATATCAAGCTATCAATAGTAGCTTATCATAGTAAAAAATGAATACTGTTTTTACAGCAACGTACAATTTTCAATGTGGTGGTGGTTGTACGTACTTCTGTTTATGCATGCACCCATTCATTCAATTGCAACTTTTTGGTGTGTAATGTCTGAGCAATAGTAATATCTATCTATCCAGTAACAAAAGGATATACATATTATTATTGGGTCTCTGGGGTGCTACTTGTAGGGCAATATAATATATGAACATGGTTATTATTATAATGCATACATTTTGTATATACGAGTTGCTACATACCTTCCTCCACCATCACCGTTTGCCGCTGTTGACTCAAAGTAGGATCATTCTGTGATAAAAAAGAAGGCATGCATGTCATGGAGGAAGCAAGATAGGAAGTTAGCTTTTGGGTGTAATAATGTGAGGAATACCACAGACAGAAAGAGATCTCAAAAAGCAAGTTTTAGTTGGTTGGTAGACAACAGATGCATATGTGACATGACAAGGAATTTGACAGACTAACCCTAAAGCTGCCAACCTAAAACCTTTTCTCTCTCTCTCCTTTCGAGAAAGACAGACAAATACCAAAATGTATATACCTATCCAAAAAAAGGATGGAGGATACAAACTGGAGGAGACTCTTGTGATGTGTTATTATGCGTCTTGTCTAACTTTCCATTCCATTCGCTAGCGATAATAATAATAGTAACTGAAATGCAACTTTTATTTTATAATGTTTACCATGTACATTCTTGCTTCCTCGAAACTCCATTTCTCGTGAAAATTTGAAGAAAAAAAACATATTTACGGTGCTATGTGCAATTACAACATAGCATATATTACCCCATTCGGTTTTAGCTTTTGGGCAAATGGTAAAGTAAAATATTTCCTGCCATAAAAACAACTAGAATTACGCTGTCAACTGAGCATATAATGCCAAAAAGCCTGTTAAAATTGTAATATAACTTACCAACACGTACTCGTCATCCTCATCATCATGATAATTTTCTGTCGTTGTCATCCTCGTTTTTTGTCATTTCATGCATGTAATCATTATATTAGCCATATAAATTCCTCTTTTTTGCGCTCTGGCTTGTTTGTTTAAAATACCACCACCACCACCGCTAGCACTTTTATAAATTCATTAAGTGGCAACTGTTTGCAAAATTCCATTAGATGGCAACTATAAATACATCCTACTTGATGGTGCGCTGTGGTGGTGGTGGTGCAGTGGAATGGAATTTGTCAGTTAACCCGTGCCTACAGCAGTTTATGTGTGGTGGTGGCAGTGGAATGGAATTTGTCAGTTAACCCGTGCCTACAGCAGTTTATGATGACAACAAAATTGCAATTTGTAATTGTTCCATGTTCATCATAGCCATAAGAAGCAACTTGTATTTATCATAATCATACGCCAACAACAGCAACATGCATGACCAGCCCATCATAATGTCCAATTGAATTTTTTCGAATAATTTGTTCAGAGTACTGAACAACGGCAATAGTAATCTATCATGTTCGCAAGCCTGTGCTTGTGTCGTGTCGTCTCTAAGTCTAGATGAACCGGGCTTGCAGATTTTTTTCAAAATTGAATGGGTGTTGTAAAACATTCGCTTACATCAGTATTCAGTGGTTCATTTTCATTAGATTAATACACAACAATTACCATAATGCCTTTGTGGTATGTTCAAGTACAATGAATGCATTTACAAATACCACGTATTATGCTCACATGTAATAATTCTTTAAATTTTTTCTCTCCAACTTGCGTGCCATATTGCAAGTTGAATTGGGAGGCGGTTGCAAACATGGTAGGTAGCAATCGAGCGTCAACAATGCCAGGAAAAAATGCTAACATGTGTAAATGGTTGTTGTAATGTTTTCTTTAAATTTTTTCTCTCCAACTTGCTTGCCATATTGCAAGTTGAATTGGGAGGTGGTTGCAAACATGGTAGGTAGCAATCGAGCGTCAACAATGCCAGGAAAAAATGCTAACATGTGTAAATGGTTGTTGTAATGTTTTTTTCTAAAGGCAACTTTGTGGCAATAATCATCCATAATGACTAACAACAACAACAACACTGTCCTGGTGAGCAATTTAAAAACAGACAAGTAGAGAATACAGAAGAGAAAAAAACATGGAGATGCTGCTGACACTGCATTCTGTTTTTGAATATTTGGTTGTCAGTATTTGTCTGCAAGAATAATATATGGCCATTTTGCATACTACATGACAAAATGGACAATCCTTTTCTTCCTTTCTCTCTCTCCCTGGGGTAGTGCAGTAGTTGTAAATACTAAGAAGTGCTGTAAAGCAATATTATAACAACAATGGCATATAAAAATACAATAATACAACATGTCATTGGCTCATTGTAGTGCAATGTGACAGGGAATCATAATAATAATCATTATGACTTTTATGCTTGTGTTGTAGTATGACACAAACGATGGTGGTCATCTCTTTCGGGGTTTTCTTCTTTGACTTTAGGGCTCATTTAGGGTATTAGTGAGGCACACACCCAGTTTTAGTGTTGCTCCCATCATACTTTTATCATGCTGAAAAGGCTAAAGATTCTTCACAGTCAATCCATTCAGAAAAAAGGAACAGAGTCCCAGGGAATGATTGACTGTTGTAAATGAATTTGTCAAAGATGATCAATGGCTTTACTAGAGTTTGACAAAAAAATGCTACAAGACTTTGGACGCTCATAATTCGAGCCGGACGAAGAGATCACATTCATCATCATCATAATATGCAGCAGTATAACTTGTAGTAGATAAAATATTTTGTGCTATACTCTTCTTGGATTACACTCTCAGTATTGTCATCAGGGGAAAAATCTACGGTAGTAGTTGGTCCCTCCATGAGCAACAAAAGTAACCAAACCAGAAGGGCTTTCTTTCCTCCTTCCTGTTCTTTTTGCTTACACAGTCATCATGATGATGACGTGACTGTTGCTCTTTGCATTATTATTGTGAGCGTGTAAAAGTGTACAAGATAAGATATGTATTTTTGTGTTGTTTGAGTATGTCATTCCATGTTCAAAGTAGCATTTGTTGGGAGAAGAAAGACTTTTCCGGCTGTTACCTTTCTGTTGTTGTTACCACATTGGCGTTGATTCGTCTGTGTGCTCACTCGCTCACTTTTCCACTTTTAACATTGCCATTTACGTTATTATTGTGCCTATCCAGGCAAAGAGTCAGGACACGAAATACATTATATTTATTATAGAGCAGTACAACTGTAACTTTTATACGAGTTGTTGTATATTTTGTAGGAAAGACCAAGTTTTTTTGTCAATTTTCGTATGACGAGCAGTTTACTCATGATACGTTGTTACATTGTTACTTCACAGCAGGTCTAGGACTACGACTACTATATTGAAATAGGATACTATATGGACATAGGAATAATATATATGTATTCATAAGAAGCGGTAAACGGATGCATTTTTTGTAATTTTTTCTCCAAAAGTTGGTTGTTCTGGTTCTTTTGGTCCCTCTCTTCTTGTTGTGTATTCTAGTAGCAATTCCGTGATCCAGTACTAATACACCAAGTAACAGCTTGTTTTCACAGTCATCATCATTTCTACCGGTTTTTATGGTGAGTTGATGTCTGCTTGTCGAATTTTCAGTTTTTTTGAGAGGCAGGCATATAGACAAAATACAAAACAACATGAGGAGACGACGAGGTAGAATCTAGATGGAGGGGTAGAAAGAAAACCAGTGACGATGGCGGTGGTAGAAAATTGGTAGCTTTTTCTGTTGTTTGTTAAGTTGCATGTGCATGCCTACTATTTACA
>JAANSP010001919.1:0-13974 GCA_036850745.1 Homidia socia | reverse complement strand
TTTTTTGCATACATATGTAAAATATTTGCAACTGCCAAATTTTATAAATCTCGAACAATGCCATTGAATGTGCGTGGGGGCTATTATAGTTGAGATTATTTTTTACTTGTCCATGTTAACATTTTTTATACATTCGAGTATGCTACATTAACTAAACACATTTCAAAATGTTTTGACCTGAAATATATGGCCATCGAGGTGATGAGAGGTAAGTAATTTACAAACATTGAAAATGGGTCAGGTTGCGTTATGCTCTCCCTAGTATTTTATACGCATGCTGAAAACTCTTCTGAAAACGTAATGCACAAAGTAATGTTAATTTAATATTCACAAAAAAATATTTGCTGCAGGGATAAATATTAGTTTATTTAAGTACACTTGGCGAATAACTAAAAAAGGGAAGTTTCGACTTTGTTAAAAAGATAGAATTTGAAAATCATGGGAATGTCTGTCATACATAAACATTATACAAGGCCACTAAATTTGCATGCAATTTGCCTCTACTCCAATTTTTTACACTGATATTTACTCTTTAGTTTGCATTGCATTACTGCAAACCACCGTCATATACTCTATTTCGACTGTTCTTATAATTTTATCAGTCCAAAAATAATTTTCTCAGTCGCATTTGTAGACTTTCAGGAATATATTTGCCCAAAAAGGCTTGTTTGATTGAGTTGTTGAAAGTGCTTTCCATTTTAATAGACTTAAAAATACGTCTACACGCTGACGTCTTTTTTTTGAGGGAGAGAAAAAAAGCAATGTTTTTCCCTGCTTCTAAACCGGTGGCGTTTCGTGCAATTTGGTTCCTCCAAAATGTAGTAAATTTGGAATAAAATGCATTATGGAACATAAATACCGTACTGTTGTGTAGTAATCAGGAACAAGAAATCTAATAAAAAATGAGTAAATTTTTCTTATACTTTTTTGGATTAAAAAGGGAAAAACGTCACAAAAAATAATAGGTCTAGTTCGTTCTCTCTTTCTCGCTCTGTTGTTCTCCCAATGTAGAAAAGAGAATTGTTGCTATTTTTAGAACTACAACAATTCCTGATTTACTTATATGCATAAATATAATATCACTACTCCATTTCCAGACATATATTTATATGAATGGTAAACATACATATGGAACATTAAGAGTGTGCTGCTGCATAGTAATAATCGTCGTAAAAATCATAATAATAATAATGGAAATGCCACTTGACTGCATGGTTCTTTCATTTCTCTCTCCTCTCTCTATAAGTAATACCCTGCACAGCAGCACACAAAACTTGTTGTGAAAAGACTACCCATAACTGTATTACTCCAAAGCTTGTTTTTTCCAGTAAACGGAATGTCCTCTTTAACTATGCACATATATCATTCATGCATCCAGCATGAATGAAGGGAAAAGACCTTATCTTTGTGTAAACAGGAACGAGAAAGTGTAGCTTTTTAGACAGGCTGGTCAGGCCCACTCTTCACCATACCGTATACATAATATTATAAATATATACATACACATTCCGTATGTGTAGGTGATGTGAAATGTATATATTTATGAAGTTTTGGCACCAAACACCAAAAAAGAAGAAGAAAAAATACTGCGACCACTTTTTTCCCTTTTTTATTTCTGGACGGCTACACATTCCGTATGTGTAGGTGATGTGAAATGTATATATTTATGAAGTTTTGGCACCAAACACCAAAAAAGAAGAAGAAAAAATACTGCGACCACTTTTTTCCCTTTTTTTATTTCTGGACGGCCTTTTCGGGTAAAAATAGCTTCAAGAAAATAATGTGATATATCTTGCTGCCACTGCATGTGTGCAGTGTTATAGATAGTCGCACACAAAGTCAGCAGCGAAAGGCCTAGAGAAATGTTGTCGTTACAAAGTTAATTGCCTCTTCATGTATTACACATTATACAACATATTGTAAAAAAAACTTATAAATTTTACTAGTATGACTACTACCAATATAGCACAAAAAGCGGAATGGAACCCTGTATTTTCTCCTCGTTTCCTGTCATTATCCTATTAACTATTTTATATTTTTCCCTACTACATCCTCATTCATTTGCCATGTTAAGCTGAATTTATGCAAGAAGTCTTGTGTTTTTTTTAAAAAACGAGAGAAAAAGGTAAAATTTCGTTTTTATATATAGAATCGAGCGTGGTGGCTTTCATCAACTGCCACGAACATTACACATGCATACATACATGCATATATTGGTCCTTCAACTGGATGACGTCGTGGGGTAGCTGTCGTTTTTTGGCTGTGACTCCACTATGAATAGGCATTCATGTCGAAAAAATAAAATGTAACGCTTAGAGTTACCAGCTGGTAAACGCAGCAACAGAAGCAAAACTAAGTAATGTAATTTTTTCCAGCTTATTAGCATTACTTTTTATTATCATGGTTGGGAAAGAAAAAAAAAGAAAGCTAAAAATGCAATGGATTTTTCGTGTTTGTCATGTTATCATCACCACTCCAACAGTAGTAGTTTTTTCATTCTGACGTGACGTAAATAGAGGAAGAAAAAATGGTCCAGTAACTGCTAAAAGTTAATAGTTTCATTACTACTTTGTGTTTGGTAAATTAGTAGTAATTTTCTACTATCAGAGGGGACGACACGGTAGGAGGAGGATAAACATGTCTGGCTTTCATTAATTTCCAGTTCAAAAATTACTTATGGGTTTGGAGTTGTTGGTCTTGGTAGTGCAGTACCACCACAGTATTGTTTGACATATAAAAAATACTATTCGGCTGCATTTCGTTTCATTTCAATTTAACATGTACATGTAATAATGGCTAGAGGAAAGTGGAAATATGTATTAATAACAAGGTGTATAAATGTTAGCTATTCATCTCTGATGATGATGATGAAGAGGCTTGCTTGTTTTGTAAATCCTGCTGGAGGTGATGTTTTTCCATTACTTGTCATTTGCACAAAAGGGAAAATATAATTCTTGTAAGCATGTAAGGCTAGGCTGCACACAGAGAGAATGAAAAGATCAGACGGGCGAATGGAATTCTTGGAATGTGTATTTAGCTTTTGGCAAAGTGAAACTTATCGCTACTCCCCACCATTTTCTCGTCACTTTGTGTTATTTTACACTTTGATCTTGATCCCATATCTTCCTACTCTTCTGCGGCGAGCAACAAAAATGTTGTGTCTTTTTTATATGTCTATTGTCTCAATGTCTCACTGCTATATGTTTGCTCATTTTTTTCTCTCCTTTTTTGTCGTGTATAATAAAGTAAAACAACAGGTGAAAGTTGATACTTTTCAAAATGCGTATGGCATTTTATGGTTTCTGATATTTGATACAGAAACTTACTACTACGTTGCGGAAAGAAAAAGAGTTCATCATTTTTATTTTTATTATATATTATGACACTCCCTCCCCCATTTCTGTGTATATCTTGAGGGAACGAACGCTGTTTCAAGAATAAAGGCCAAACATCAAGAGAAATTGCTAGATATGCATTAGTGAACTTGTATGGGACAAAAATATTGCCTGCTATGTAATATTTCCATGATGAATAACTATATGAATGTAGGTTACATGCATTCATTTTTCAAACAAACGGCGGTGACGACGACAGCAAGGACGGGTGGAGTTGAAGATGGTGATGATATGATGTGAGTGACATGAATTTTGCGTTGTTTTTTCTTGTTTTTGTTCGCATCATCATCATCATCATCCCCGCCAAGGAAGCTGGTATGACGGCATTATTTTCACCCATCCATCCTCATCAAAAATTTACGGGAAACGTATGAGGATTATAAAGGAACGGATATAGAGAAAAGGCTTCGTTTTCGTAAACCCTTGGCTCTGCGCTGAGGTCTGCAATTTGACGTACCATTACTGTAACACAACCATCAGGGTAAAATACACTTTGTATTTCTGCGAAGACGACAAAATAGGTGGGATTTGTCCGGATTTTCTCGTTTATTTGCTCAACAAAACTACAGTCCCGTGTCATGGTAAGTCGTCATCGTCAGATTTAAAATATCCTCAGGTATTTTATGTTTTACTACTATCATTCATTTTCGGTTGTGGTACTGCTCATAACTTGACACTTTTGCACGGTGGAAATGTGTGCTTTCTCCTCCAGTTTTTTTTGCACTTTATGTCTTGAGTGAAATTCCTAATTGTGATACATGGACTGGTGTAGATCATTTCTAAAGGTTAAACTTTTTTGGATTATAGTTTTATCCCAAGATTGAGTGGGTAAATAAATAGGTCTACGACAAGATGAAACATTGCTTGTCAAAATTGAATTCCAAAAATAGAACAGAATTACGGCAATTGGAAACTACCAAGTAAACATTAATATTATTTCTTATCGTGTACATAAAATTATTTCAACCATTTCCTTCGTTTGATTTTCTTTTTTATTCATAATATAAAGTGTACAAGAATAAATAGTTAAAATTTTCTTTTTATACCACACTCCATAAAAACTTTTTTTTTCTTCTTCTGTTTTGTGGGAGTCAGCGTAGTAATAGCTATCCATGTATAAAATCTATATACCGTATGAAAGGAAAATGTGCCAAAGTGTGAATTGCTACTGTCTTTTTATGGTGGCATTCACAAAAGTTAATCCACGTTTCGCCTTTCTTTCTTTGAGTTTTCTATTCTTAATCAAATAAACGTTCCGTTGTAGCAGGGCAGCAGAGTATTTTATTATAGTCTGCTTGTTATCTTCATAAAAGAACTCGCCTGAGAACTAAAAAATTATTACGTGAATTGTGATGGTGGCTTGATAAAACTTGGTATAGTGCGTGTCTTTCCCTCTTTCCACTTTTATTCACACACTCATTCTACTCATTCATTGCGTGTTTTATGTACGTCACATGTCATACTTATTTTTGGGAGGAAATAAGTGTATATTGAACTTGTGGTGTGGTGGTAGGAATGAATATTATGAAGGGATGTGAACATCACGATAAAAACAATTCAAACAAGTATGCATACATGCAAGTTATTGTTTGCACTGAAAGGATATTGTAGCATGTTCATTGCATTTGGGAAAATATAATATGCGAAAAAAACATGTATGCGATATTGGGGATTTTATTAGAAAAGATAAAAAATCACGGGATGACCAGTCCATTGTGCATATATTTGTGTAAATTTCTATAGAAAATAACTGTAGTAATTTCACTGTATCAAAATTATATACGAAGGATGTATAGGTTTATGCATTTTTTTAAATAACAATCAAACTACCGTCTACTCTCAAGCATAGTAATAATAATAATAGTATTCCAAAGTAACCAGAGAACGGATGAATAGAAAGCACAAGGAGAATATGTGTCCCAGTGGTACTGAAAGCTGATGGGAGAAAGGAGGAAATCTCCTTTTTAATGTTGTGGTGAAATATCAGTGTCATGTGTATAGTAAAGCAGCCACAAAAACTCGGCCCGGTTTTTTATACTTGTTTTAAGCCGTTTTTTCTTCTTTTCCGAGGCCATTCTAAAGAGTATGTATAGACCTTTATTTTTACCCCCCTCTCTCTCTCTTTACAGACACTAGAGAGAATGTCAAAGGATCACTTGCACTCTACTGCTGTTACTACTGGTTGCTCTTCTTCACTTATTCAAACTTTCCGACACTTTTGCAATAAATAGCAACAGTAGTATATAGTGGAGTGGTAAAAATACACAGAGAATAAGAAAAAAAATTCTTCAAAGGCCCGACAACAACAGCAACTGTTTCTTCTTCTTCTTAGTAGTCGCCGCACTTTGTTATTGTCATAATGTACAGTTATGTTCTTGATGATGACGATGACGACGAAGAACCACTATGTATTATATTTCATCCGCTTTTTGTTCAAAATACTGTATAAAGTAGTACAATGTGGTGGAGTGAAGCAGTATTTTCTACAAAATAACTAAAAACCCATGTTTTGTGTTGTTCACACACATGAATATTATGTAAAAAGCAATTGGTGTTATCGTTATTGTTTTTGTTGGGATGTTGTGCTTACTTACCTGAGCAGTCTACTAAAAGTACAAAGGTAGCGCAGCAACATGGATTCTTGCGAGACTTTTTCATTGCATGACCATGCTTGGTCTTTTTTGAATTTTGTGTAGATTGCAATAACAAGCATACTTACTACCTTGCGCATTAGTGTGCATTAGTGCATTGACGTAAGAAGAAGAGGCAAAAGGGACATTACTACGGAACTGGAGAGAAAGAAATAGAAATTGCAGCGTACACATATATTTTTAGTTGTCCCACAGTAGCCGCAATTTTTGCTGTATGAATGTGTCGGGAAAAGTTTCATTTTTTTCTCTGTCCGTAGTCCGTTCCCTAGCTCGCAGTAAATAGTAATTACAAAGTATAAAAAGCAAAGTCCCACAAAGACAGCATGTTGTGTAGTACAACATCACCAACAAAGACATCATGCGTTTCTTTAAAAGCAGAAAAAACAACAAGATTACCTACTGCTAGCAAACAAGCTTGAGTGCTAGTTGGGATTAGTTTTGTTATTTTTTTACTGTAGCCAGATAATGTATAAGTCGTGTTGTTCAATTGTAAAAAAAATCATGTTATGGTTGCAATGCCGTATTGGTAGACGCTATGTATTAGATACAATAAAAATTGTCCTTTTTTATCTAGAAATGATGTAAAAGTAATTGATGCTTTGAAGTCCTATTGGATTAAGTATTGGTTGAAATGAGCTTCCTACATTACATCCAGAGAAGGAAAATGCTTGTAGAAAAAATATACATGATGATGTGGAGGTGGAGTTGGTGTTGTTGTTTCCCATTAATTTAATGTTACTTCACTCTACAGATATTCTGGGGTACGCTTGAAGCTTGCTCTGTGGTTTGGAAATAGTATGGTTGTTATTAGGTAGGTGCGGTAGTGTCACTGTCAGGGTGAAAGTTGACTCGTTGTCGTCGAGGTTTTTATAGCAATGGAAATACAACAACAGCAGCAGTAATTTGCTACGGTTGTTATTATTATATATCCTCAAGCTGACATTGGCATTTGCGGCAATGCAAAAAAAAAGTTTATTTTTGTCCAAATTGAGAAATGGTTGAATTACCGTATAATCGCTGTCATAAAAAGAAGATGGATAACAGACACATACTATTGTTATTTTACTTTTTTTACCTTCAATGTTTATGTTTTGCTGCTTTGTATGAGGATAATGACCATATAGTACGTTTCGTGTTATGACATGGTATGGCATGTGACATGAAAGCATGATTTTATGCTTACATAACAAAACATTTATATTTTTCATTTTCTGACAATTTTCTGTACAGTTTTTGTGGTAGTTGGAAAGATTCATTCATTTTTATTTCTAGCTTCAGTACCACACTGCCATATAATATTGTTTCTAACCTTCCACTATTGGCATGATTTTCAAGAAAAAATACTTACGATCCAATGTTGTTACTGGTACCCCATTAGGAGGAAAATACGTTGGTAAATGTCAGAGTTCTTGCTTCATCCTCCATTCTTTCATAATCATCATCGTCGTGATGCGAATCATGCGAGGGAGGCGGATTAACTCTATCTGTTTCTCGTTCTCCCTTTCCAAAAATGGAATAGAAAATGACATTGTTGGTTACAATTTAGCGTTTTATATTTGTGTTCTTTCGTTTTTTCTGTGGAACGTGTGCTGTATCGTCATGCATCATTCATGTTACCACAACTTTGAGAGCGGCAAACGTGCCCCCTTTTATTACTTTACATTCGTTTTCGTGGTACCAGTACCTTACATTTTTTCTCTTGTGTTTTCATACACGTAGGCAGAAAAGTATGAAAACTTCAAATAGACGGCAAAATCGAAGGGGAATGCATAGTATTCCGAATTATTTTTGACGATTTGCTAAGAGGAAAAAGCTAAGCATGAGGAGGAAGAAAAAATATGGGTACTAGAAAGAGAGTAATTCACCTGAACTTTGCCATTTAAATGGATGGATACTTTGTGTTTTTGTAAATTTGTACAACTGTAATCGCCTGTACATGCCATCTTCATCATCATCGTAGTGCCTGTGGATTTAGTGAGTTTGATAAGCATGTGTTATTCGTTTTCTATATTTTATATCCATCGCATCCCCCAATTCACTCACCACTACCACCAACGCACGCAGCAGCGGCACAAACCATTCATTCAATTTTCTTTCCTGATTCTATCACCATCATCATGTGATGATGTTGTAATGTGGATTTGGATTCCATCCTGTTTATGTAGCAAAAACACAATTTACGAATTTAAGGCGAATTCGGGAAAAAGCTAAGAAAGAAAAGGAAACCGGAGAAGGAGAATGGGGGGATGATAGCAAAACAGTTTACAAACAGCACTAGATAAGATTTTGTTTATTTTTTTATAGAATAACGTTTTCCCACACAATTATTCTAATAACGAGAATTGGAAACTGCTACGAAAATTGCAAATCATAAGAGTTGAAAATTACATCAAAACTTTTTCTCCAAGCCCACTCAATTGAGTTTTAAAGGAATATGCTAATAAAACGTGATGATATTCCTAGAATGAGAAATACTGGCTATATATGTATATGTACGTTTATATTTTTTCACTTTCACATGAGCTCCCTTCATACATTTTTTCGTCCTCCCCTTCTTGTTAGTTATCCCTTTGTGAGCACTGACCATGAAAATGTGAGTTTGGAACGGGTCAGTGAGAAAAATAGCTTGAAATTTAATAATATATTCTCCCATTCTTGGAAATGATCGCTTCCATTACTTTTCTCTGATGGTCGACAAATAATGGGAAAAATGTACAATGTTTATAAAAATCTGCATAGCATGTAGTTGAACTTACAAGAAAAAATTGAATAGCCGACGTGCTCAAGCGAACAAGCTTGTTATCATAGACTCAAGTATTACTGGCGTCAGTGGGCACAATAGATGCGGGGGCGAACTCATCACCTATATCTCCATTAGATCAGCAAATAATCTGACACCTTACTCGTCGAACACACATACTACACTACACTTTTTTTATTTATACACCAAAAAAGTTTGTTCCTCTGACTGAATAGTTGACAGAGAGTGCTCACCACCGTAAAAAAATCACATCAGCCATATAATATATAATAATAATATAAAATATGTATTTATAACCTTTCTTTCCTTTTCCTGCCTACACTGCAATTTCCACCAACACAGTGATTCCATTCATTTCACGCTACAAAAGTCAGCATGTCAAGGGAGGATCAAACAGACTCAAATTTGTAATACGCTTCTCCAGCAACTCTGCTACGTTTACTACATCATGTTCATGGGAAGATTCTAAAAATAAGCGTGACGATGGCGATACTTTTGTAGGCATTCAAACATGAATGCGACTGACTTTGTGAAATAGACAGTATCTTTTTATTTATACTCTAAATCTGAATGCATTTTCTGGCTTCTGATGGCTCATTATTATAGCAGTCAGTTATGTGTTTCCGTCTGTCTTGACAAATTATTACTGGCAACAATAATGCATGCCTGCTGCCCCTGCCATGTTTATCTTGTGCAAATATTGGGGAAAATTTTCAAACCATATAGTATCTCAGGTTGTGGTAGGCAGCTAGTAGCTTATACATTTTCATATATTCTTCTTTTATTTTCTTATATTTTGTAAAAGCGAAAATTGCACAGCATAATAGACATGTTCAGTTTACGTCATTGGAAAAGTTGCCTTCATCAATATCAATGTGGCTATGGTGTCGCTACAAATCTGTATCTGTTTAATTCTGTTGCCCTCATCCCACATTGTTCTGTTTCAACTTTTATTGTTCTCTGTATGAATGTCTTTTTTATGTTTTTCTAATGGACCGACTATCTTTTCTTTTAAGCGACCAGTAATTACATTCCTCGCATATTATTTGAAGAAGGAAGCTGAATTTCCGCGCTTTTTAAAAGTTTGCTATATTTATTCATTCATTTACATTTTGACGCATCCTTTTTCCACAATGTAACAAACTGGAAGCGGTGGAGAACGTCCGCAGGAATTTCCATACTGTCCAAGTTTTTCTTTCGGCTCACCTTTTACCGCCCACGCATGGTATTTACCTTGAGAAAAAGTTACAACTTTCTGTTTTAATACAGCTAACATGATATATGAACATTCCCTATGGACAGCGCACACTACAGGAGTACCATCATCACAACTTTTTGAATGGACCATTAGCATATTGTAGTGCTAGTGCAGAAACAGTGAATGATGTTGACAATTGGCGTAAGGGTGTACAGTGTAATAATGGTGTACAATATGGATAATACACGGGACAAGTTGCGGCGGTGAAAGTGGTGACGGTGGTTGGTTGGTAAAAACCCAACAAGGTTTTCTAATGCAAATGAGCTACTTGCCATCATCACCATCTCTGCCACCATGACTGATGAGAAATATGCACGGTGATATTCCTGAATTTATCATGTGTGTTTCTCCGTATGCAAATTATAGCGGAAAATGACTAAAAATGGAGGAGAGAGAGAAATTGTGTTTCTTTTCTTTTTCCTTCAACTATCTTTATCATCCAACCTGTTATTTTACTCAATAAAGTTCCTTCATTCAACCGCTTCAAGAAACACGCACGCCAAAATGAAAACTCTTTACGTCATTGCCATCCCATCATCATCATGATCAGAGTGTCTTGTAAATTAGCTTAACTTCTCTCACTATTTTATGTGCATACATTCCCAAATCCACGCTAACGCTACTTTACACTCGAATCTCGCTTTTTGCCTAGCCATCTGCATCTTCTCTCTCTCTCTCTCTATCTCTTCTTGCGTTTGCATTTATGCTCTTCCAAGTTTGGCATGTTTTTTTTACTCACTCACTCACGGGTAGCCTCAGGTAGTGGGTCATATCTATTCTCTTCTACTTTCTCTTGAAAGTGCAGTGTATATTGTTTTGTAAAGAAAAAAAGACACAAGCAGAGCAGAGCAACTTGAGAACACAAAAGAGGCAGCTATTGGACGGAGAAGAAAAGAGGGTTAAAAGAGAGATGAATATGATTATGTTACATGGGGATGAGCACCATGAAAAATGAAATCAATTTCACGCTCTGTCCATTCTTCCGTGACACTTTTTCTTTCGCTATATACTACATGTCATGTCATGTTCCTTATTGTGTGTGCTTGCTTCGCTGCTCTCATACAAGAAAAAATAAGGTAAATGTGTGTGTTGGGGATGAAAATAGAGAAAATCTTGTGTCAACGCTTGAGCAAGTCGCAGTAGAAGTTATAGTAATCGTAAAGTAAGCAGTAAAGTACTTTTTTTCTTTTACAAAAGTACTTAATATTCTCATGCTGTGTAGGCATGTATTACGTACTAGCATTTCAGACTTTCTTTTTTCTTGACTCTTATTTTTTCAAATCTTAGTATTCTCTCAATCAAAAGATTTCAATCAACTTTTATCGCTACTGTCATTCATTATTATTATCTTCAGTACGTCAATTTTTACATGGGCAGGCACACTTTATCAACAGTTGAGTCGTAAGAATAGTGACGATCCATGTCAAGGTTGATAAAAATATAACAAGCAGTAAAAGATGCAAAAAAGAATGCTAAAAAACTAGCAGGCTCGTGTAGCAGTAATAAATTGAGTCACAGGGTTATTCATACAATTGACCTTTACACTTGTGCACTTAATTTTTTATAGTACTTTCTTTTTCTCTTATTTTTTTATGATAACTAGTCCTGTTTTCAATTTTCTGGCTGAATAATAATGTCTCTTTGTCTAACGGACCTGTCCAGGTTCTGTGTTGTGTAGCGGTGATGAATTTACCACCACTTCTGTTAGGCATTTTCAATCTGGTGGGAGTGCAATATAGAAAAGCAAGTCTTATTGGTCGTCACAATGATGATGATAGCCGTAGGGAGGTTAGCATGAGACCCTTGATTTCCCAGAGTGGTTCATATTGTCCACCACAGCAGCAACAGCATTATATCTTGCATCACCAAATGGCCACATTTTCTTTTTCTACTGTCTGTCTTTACTTTCTTAATATATACGTACTTCCACACTTTATACCTTATACCTTGTGCACATGACATACACAACTTTCACTTTGTAAACACCACTGCTGCAGTTTTCTTTCGCTTGCGGTTTGTACAAGTATGCAGCAACCACCACAAACGAGTGCGAGGACAAAATTAGAGAATGACAACTGGAAACAACAACAAAACTCACACGACACACCAAAGCAGCAGCGTAATTTTCCCAAGAGAATTTTTCTCCTCGAGCAAAAGGGGAAGGATTCAGAGCTATTCTTCCCGTCCTTGTCATTTGGATTAATTATTTTTTCCCGTGGCATATCATCCTATTCTTCCTTCAACATCATCATAACAACAACAATTGTTTCTTTTTGTTTGTTTGAAAGCCCATCCTACAGTATTCTCGTGGCAACCTTGAGTACTTGCACTGTTAAGAAAGTATTGTTGTTCACAAAGTACGATTAAACTACATATAAAATGTATTTTGCTATTTTTTCACATACTTTGTCATAGTTAAATATATTTTTGCACACCATTTATTGCTGCCTGGCACAACAATAATTGGCACTAGAGGTTGGTTATCATTATTTCATGTGTATTTCTTGATACATATTGTAGCTTGTTGAAAAGGTACCTAAAGTTATGGAGCTTTAATGTCTGTACAATGTACACATCTCCAGGTAAAGCTATAAAGATTTGGAAATGTCACGATCTCCTTACTCTATCATTTTCTCTGCCTGGCTTGTCCAGGGGTGGTAGAAAGTAAAAGGAGTCACCTGATTTCATTTTTTTCTATCACCGTCGAGGCCATATCAATATTTAGCATTAATGGAAAGCAAATGATAGATACGCCATCATGACGTAAAGAGAATGATGGCATGTTTTGGCGGTGCATCAGTAGAGTACCCGTCGCTATTGTATTAATATTATCATCTTTTCTAACCAACAACCACGTCTACTATTTTTATCCTTTCTTCAAACAGACACACACACAGGCTCGTGTGAAGGGCTATATGCTTGTAAATATATTCTTTCAGGCCAGGTAGGAAAAACTTTTTTTTAGTTTCGGTTGAACGAAACAAAGTTGGTATGGGATCACGATACATCGCAAATCCTTTCTCTAAATTTTCTCATGTTTTTATGACCAGAGTTTAAAAGGAAGGTATTCGGTAGAAAATACGACGTGAATTCAAAGTTCGAATAGAGCAGGTTGTGGGGGTGATAGCAAGTAGCAGAATATATTTCTAGGGTATCTACCTATCTACAAAATGTGGCCATCTTCCCATCAATCAACTTACAGCATCAGCATAATTTCTATGGTGTTGTATCGTTTTGTATGCTTGCGCAGTATCAAAGAGATTGAGCTCAGTCTTGGAAGTAAAATGAAACAAGAGCAGGATAATATGCAGGTCTGCTTCTATGAATGCAATGTTATCGGGATGAAGAAAGATAAAGAGGAATGGATTGATATTAATAGGGTGTGACTGCCGTTAAAAAACTTCAAAATGATGAGATATTTTAAGAACACCACGTGTATATTTAATGAATCGTGGAAACTTGTATTTTTTGCCTCTTTTTCTTGTTAAATATAGCATCCTACACTAATTTACTATATGCTTTACTATTATAATTGATTAGTACGTATTGAAAGATGATAAAGTAAGAATCAGATTACTATAAATATTTTTGGTCGTTCCACATATTTTTGATTTGTAAGTAGGATTGGAAAAGAATTAGTAGAAGTAAAAAATGAAAAATCAGTAAAAAAAATTGTTTGGAAATATCTGGTTTTTGTCTGGTTGTTAATGACTTTTACTGACTCCCACTCCTACTAGGTATACACGCGTTTCGCGAATCGTAAAAGTTGAACCAGAAAATTAGATTATTCTCTACCTTTTATAGTTGATTAGCAAAAAGTGTATTTCTAGACAGGGAAACATTTGTCAAAAGTCATTTGACGTCATAAAATTAAAAGATACATTAGGTGCACGATTGTGAAATATTTAT
>JAANSP010001918.1:0-13975 GCA_036850745.1 Homidia socia | reverse complement strand
GCAGTTCCATCAGCCATCATTCTTCAGGTGATTGACAAGCCATCATCCTTATCATGTGAACAAAATGAATGAATTCCTCGGCACTCTATTTTCATAATCTTTTTGCAGTGCATGTAAAGTGCTAAGGATGTCAGTCATTTGATGATGTTTTCCTTTTTTGTACAAAAAAAAATAAATCTATATTATTATTCTTCACCTTGTTCATTCAAAAGTGGAGGGAAAGCATGAAAAAATATAAAGGAGAAATCAACCTCCTTTTAAATAAAAATCACACTGAATGATGTTGATGGAACACATGCAAATTCTCAACAATCAGCTCGCATTATTCTGTGACAGCGTTCAAATTCAAGACATGATAACTTTTTTCAGTTCCTTCTTCTTTTGACTCTATGTATTTAACACAAACGTTGCTACTGCTAGAGAATAAAAATTTGATGAATATAAATACGGAAAAAGAGAAAAGATGACATGTGAATATAACAGCTCAGATTGATTTGTTATCGACAGCTACTTAGCTTATCATTGCCTGTGTCAGTTGGCTTACAACAACCTTTCTCAAATGCAGGCAGGATTTTACAACTTTTACAACGCGCTGGCGTCGAATTGAATCTACCATTTGTTTCTTTCGCAATTTTTTTTCAAAACAATGGCACTTCCATTTCCTATATACTCTAATAGTAATAATTCTTAACAAATCACTATGCAAAATATGCTATTATTAAACTACTACAATCTTAGGTACTGACGGCAGTCTAATTATTATTGTTACGTTAAGCATATTAATTGTTATTATTCTTATTAAACTACATCATGTAGCTTGTAAAAACATCTACAGCATCTTGATTGATGTTGATGAGTATACAAAAATGTTACATACGTTTTATCACTAAAGCTAGTATACAGTACAACTGCAAAAGAAATTCACAATCAACGAACTAGTATTTCCTACTTATTGTTATACAGATAAATAAATCACCACTAAAACTAACTATGCATGCAAATAATTAGCTTTAAAAAATATATAAATATATCAGTATAAAAAATTCATCATCACGTTATTTAATTTTTTTAATTTGTATGGTGAATTAAAAAAATATTCTTCAGAGATCGCGACGCGAGTTGGCCTAACATCATCTCTCATTCTCTCCCATACAAAAACATGATTGTTTACAAAATACCAATATGTAATATTCTACATTTATGTAATAAGAACCAACAAGTAAAGAGAAAACCACAAAATTATGTGACAAAAAATATTTAAAGTTGTAATAACTTCTGTAATAATCTTTTTATAAATGACACAAAAAGAAATTCCAATTCACCCTCGCGTTAAAAAACAAGATAAATCTATGCATTATTAAATGTCCAGAAAATGTTGCATGATTTTGTGGTTGATAAACCTGTGATTATTAAAGAATCTCCCCAAAAATGTCATTTAAAAATGTTCCCCTTTAGTCCTGTCAGGATCGAATCTTTTGAGCAAACTTTTTTATTTATATATTTTTAGGATAAAACAAAACAATACAATGTGTAGCTTGATGTGTAATTTGTTAGCTAAAATACGACACAACAAAAGTTAAATGTAAATTGTACACGGTTCTTGTTTCCAAAAGATAAATCTCTTTCTAAAAAGAATATTATTAAATCTTTATTGACTTTACTGAAAAAATTCAACAGTTTAGGCTCAAATACTGGTACGAATACGAGTAGTTTTATTACAAAATTAATTATTTTTTCTGTGAGTACTTACTTGTATAGCAACTTTTTGCCGTGTCTATTGTAATATTAAACATTATCCAAGTCTGCAATTAAAAATAGTGATGTGTACACAAACCACTCACTTGCGTTTCTTTTTCGCGAATTTTTTCTTATTACTGTAAAAAATGACACAACAAAAGTTAAATGTAAATTGTACACGGTTCTTGTTTCCAAAAGATAAATCTCTTTCTAAAAAGAATATTATTAAATCATTATTGACTTTACTGAAAAAATTCAACAGTTTAGGCTCAAATACTGGTACGAATACGAGTAGTTTTATTACAAAATTAATTATTTTTTCTGTGTATACTTACTTGTATAGCATCTTTTTGCCGTGTCTACTGTAATATTAAACATTATCCAAGTCTGCAATTAAAAATAGTGATGTGTACACAAACCACTCAGTTTTGTTTCTTTTTCGCGAATTTTTCTTATTACTGTTAAAAAATATTTACCTGAGAAATATTACACATATTATTATACAAAATATCTACTACTAGCAGCCTTAGCCTTAGACTTGAATGTCAACAAGTTGATTGCCACCGTGGTGTTTTTAAAACGTTTTACGACGATCATGATAACGAAAACAATGAGAGTTTCCACTTCCTCTGAAAATGTGCAGAAAGAATGATTAAAATAGATAATAATTATAATACCTAGCATGATTTAGTTGATAATTTTGACGATGACAAAAGGGCAATACTGACCCGAAAGAAATTATAAATACGGTTTTATATGTCGTGCAGTGCAATTCATAATAATACGTCAATGAAAAAATTCAAAAGCGGGTCAAATTCAAAGTTTTGTCGTTGTCACTCTAGAAGTTTTTTCCTAAAATTCTTTGTAATAAAGTGCAAACCTGTGCGTGTGTTATTACTGTACTAATAATATTGGCTGTAAAACTATAATAAATGTGGTCAACGGCAAAAATATTATTATTATTATTATTATTAATGCCAATAAAAACTTTATAAAAAACGAAATTGGTTGATAACAAAAATGGGATTTCTTTCCGAGGCGAATATGAAAATATGTAATCGTGATATTATGAATTATTACGACGAAGCAAGTTTTGAAGAAAAAAATTTAAAGGAATGACGAGGCATGGCTTCGCACGGTTCGTGTTCATTAAAAGGTTAACCTACTAAAAATAGAAAGGAAAAATATTTTACGAAAACAGCCATTTTACCTCATTCACACACACAGAGAAAAAGTACCAGATTATTGTTACTGATGATGATGCACATTTATTACTAGTATCACAAATCATTACAGCACTTTGATAAACAAACAAAATCCTGTTTTTTCTTCAGTAGAGCCAACAAAATATTATAATGAGTGTGAGTGTAATTTGCGTTGATAATAATAACCAGAAACCATTTTGCACGCTGATGATAAGATATTGGTCATTGTCTTCGTCGTCGTCGTCGATTTGCTGGAATAACTCCATCGATTCAATTAATTTGTGCCTATAACTTTAAAACTGATGATGATGATGGTGTATAACGTGTATGTATTCACACAACACAAAGCATTTTTTATGTTTGTTGTCGTCGGCAAGCGTTTTTACTGACATTATTTAAATTATTGTTATCTATTTAAAAATATAAATAGTTATAATATTCTCAATGTTGTCAAATATTAAAAAAATGCTTCACTATTGCAAAAAAAACTTTCACTTTTAAACAAATAAAGGCAAGTGTAAAAAAGTCTGTGAACCAGACCAGCAGTAGAGACAACAAGATCACTGAACACTTTTGTGGCGAAAATTTTATCAACCGTTTTTATTATTCCTCCAGATATTTATTATCATCAGAGTCAGCAAAAATGATGATAAGGATGACCGACTGTGTAATTAATTAAGTGGTCTGCCAATCATATTTTGCCTATTGTGACACACAAACTCTACCTTTCTCTTGTCTCAATTTCCTCATCATAATATTCTGTTACGTAGTTTTGTTTTTATCTCTTGTGCACTTGCAATATAATAGATAATTTTATTACTTCTGGATACATTAATATTCTCACAGTGTACCACACAACCGTACGCAATCCAATTAGATTTAGAGTACCCGTGTTACAACACCTCGAAATCTACTTACTCCCTTCAAGTAAGGGAAAAACAAGAAGTTTGTAATAATAATAATGTATCTTTAAAGCATCATGTGTTATACATTATAATTATCTATCTATTGAGAATGACGAAGATTTCACTTGAAAAAAATACTGATACAGTGTAAAAAAATTATATGCATACAATAACTCTAGTGATTCTTACGGAGAAAGGATGATGATGAAAACAAGAAAAAATGAATTATTTTTAGACATTTCTCAGAGTACGTTTCAGTGAAAATTTGTTACTTAATTTTAAACTACGTACGTAAATAAATGTAATAATAATATGATAATAATATAACAGCGGTTTTATGCATTGTGGTATAAAAATAGCTAATTGTATACTATATGCAACTTGAATAAATTTGTTTGCATAATTCATCTTACACTTCAACATCCCGTTGATTTTTTTGAAAAATCTAAAATGATATTCGGTGCAAAAACACTCAAAAACTCAACGACACTTTGTCTCTGTTTCAATCGATATTATTGCTACACTGCCTGTTACTGGACACTTGAACACACTACACACGGAAATAGATTACACAACATGAAATTGGTTTTTTGTTAAATTTTCGGTTTTATCCCTCGTTCCATGCTTTAAGTTTTAAAATGCTATATTAACATGATGTTAAATTATTAAAGCTTTTTTCTCTCCTTTCGAAAAAGAAGCATTTTACGACTAATAAAAATATGTATAAACGTATACATGACATGAATATCATGTAGAATCTAAAGAGCTTAGGTATATTTTTAATACAAAACAAGATTAATACAGTTACTGCTTCTCTACTTATTATTATTGTTATATATTTTGTTGTAGTTGATGCATAGACATCTCGCTGTGAAAGGAAGCAAGCAGTTTTAGAAAAAAGTGAAAGTGAAATCTACTACCCATTTAATTTAATTGTTATAAAATGAAAGTCACTTGATTTAATTCCAGTAAAACCTCTCAACATGTTCATTCCTTTAGCAAACAATTATATTTTCCACTCACAATCATTCGGTCAGTAACATTTTTAATGTCTATCCATTCTAATAAAAAAGTGTTCTGTTCTATTATAAATTCCAGCGCTACATTTATATGAGGCATTGACGGAAAAGCTCATGATGATGACGATGATGATTAATTAATTAATATTATTAGCAACATGATGTGCTCTTTTGTCAATTTTCTTCATATGATTTTCAGAAGAAAAAACAATATTATTATTATGTGTAATAATTATTACTATTTGTATATGTACGTTATACAGTTATCATCATTATGATTATAAATATATAAGTGTCTAGAGGTACAATCAATCTTTTTGCTCTTGGCAATCATTTTACTGATTGGGTGAATACATATTTATATATAAGTTTTTAGAAAAAAAGAGGACAAAGAAAGAGAGAGAAGAAAAATTAACACATTATTATAATAAAATTTACAAGAAATTTTAAGTGTCCGTGACCATACATATATAACTAACCATGTGTATATTATTATATATACTGTGTGGACGACACCTACACAAGTTGTTATTGTTGTTACTAAAATATAAATTTGATGTAGGGTCATTTTAGCGAGTATTTTTAAAAATCTAGAAGAAAGATTGCCGACAAAAAATACATATTATATATATTATATTATATCTTCAAATAATAAAAAAGGTGTTAATGATATTAAACTAATAACTAATTTATTACAAAAAACGCTGTTATATATTATTATTGTGGATATGTAACAGCGTGTTTTTTCCTAGTCGTGATATTTTCGAAGCAAAGAAAGATATTTCACTGAACTAAAAATCCACATTTTAGTCTAACCTCAAATGTTTTTGCTTTTATTCCGCAGTATAAGTATCTATTTCACTGCTGATTTTTCAAAGTTTTTGTTAGTATTTGCTGTCATTTGGACATCTTAAAATTTAGCTTATTTTTATAGAAAATCGTTTTTTACCCTGATTTTTGTAATTTCATATTCTCAGTTTTGTCATTTGTTTACCCTCGCATTTATGATAATCTCATATTGTCTCTTTTACCATGAGACACGATTTTTTAAAAGGCCAACATGCTATTCTGCTAAAAAATAAATACTGATAAATGTTTTCCAAGAACATCCGGGGACTTTATGATTAAATTTATGACTTTATGAATTTGTTTCAAAGTGTGCATTTTTTAGATTCCACATCTATTCCAAAAACAGAAGAAAAATGACGGATTCCAGTACTTTTAAAAATCACATTTATAAAATATAATTGTCATTAACTAACTTTCAACGACTACACTGTCACACTGTAAATGACAAAACCCTTCAAAACTCAGCAAACGTGACATGACGTGACATATATATGGTAGCAAATGGCATGGCTATTATATAAAAAAATAAATACTAAAACTTTTTTTAAATGTTTGAAAAATAAATTGTAAATTTTTAAAAACTCCAAAAACCATAAAATTTCATTCATTGATTATTATTATTGTTATAAAACTATAAATCTCTCGTGATTTATTACCGTAAAAAATTACAGTTTTAAGAGAAAACCATATTATATTATACTCTTAAGTGGTGTTTTTGATTATTGTTATTTATTTAATTGTATACAGACGACGTGCGTATTATTACAAATAATATGTTGTGCATTACATGCATTATTATTATAATACATTATTGTTCTTATTATTATCATGTGAGAAAAAAATAAAGATAAAATCGCAAAGCAAACAAAAGAAACTATTTAATAATAATAATAATGAAAAAATAACTATTATTATTATCTAACAATATTATTTACTGTTCACGTTGACTTACGGAGAAAAAAACAAGGAAAATACAAGTAGATGAGAGAGAAAACGACGAAGTTACTTTTTTTAGAGTAAGTACTCAATTATCAGTAAAGTTAATAAATTCCTATAAAAGTATAAATTATATATGTAAATTAATATATTATTAGTTAACTAATTAATTATTATTACCTATTAACGTTATCGTAATATACATTATATGTTATCTAGCGTAAGTATTGTATAGGTTTAAATACTAAATTAATTATTACAATGTATTCGAAATGTAAGAGAAGCCGTTAGTTTTAGCATAGACAGTTCTTACAAAAAAGCTAACAATAATCATTTATTGTTGATAAAAAGGAAATTACATTTTAAGAGAAATAAAAAACGGATAAAAATTTACGAATGGCTTTATTATTCCTTTTCTATCACGGATTTCAATTAATTCTCATACTAATAACCATTGCGTGTGCATCTGTGTACTGTTTGTGTTCCTTACAACAACTTATTGTTTTGCTTATCTGAAAACTTTTTTTGTTAGCAGGACAAAAATTTATGTATTTTTGCAAACAATTTTCTTACGCAATTGCATTATGTATTTTTCTTGTCTTGTATTGTCTGCTTGCTGCTTTATTCCGAAAAAGTGTTGATGGGACAGCAAGTCTACTGAGGAAGGCAGTTAAAAGCTGTAAATGACCGAGAAATGATCATAGGGAGAAGCGGCAAGGATTTTGATAATGGCCGTTGAAGGAGCAAGGAAAGCTGTAAAGTGGATTATGCATGGAAAGGACTTAACATGACCATTTTATGGGATCCAAGTGGAAAGTCTGGTTGGTAAATGGTATGTAAAGTGCCACAAGAGGAAAATAAGAAAACTTATGAGTTGAGTCTCTGGTGCCATCATTACAAACTTTTTCCTGCTGCAAACTGTTTTCTTTTCGCATTCTTTATGCATCTTATGCTAGCCTTTTCTGTTGGGCAAAACGGCATGTAAAAAGGACTAAATTATTTTCTAATTCTCTCACATGCAATGTGTTAGCAGCAGCAGCAGTAGTCCCCAGATTCTTAAATAAAATGGTATTAAAAGTGGTCCAGAGTCCAGAGGACTGAAATTATCTGCACAAATGGAATGTTTAAGTGAATTAACATTGACGGCTTTTGGAACAGGCCGAGCAAATTAGCAAGTGGAAAAAATGTACACTAGTCAGATTTGCTCTAATTTGATATTATTTTACTTCTGCTGCTGCACAGGCGGTCGGTTTACCAAAAAAACTTTTTGCATGCGTTGTACTTTTTATGGTTAAATCCAAAGGAAAAAGGACTTGAACAGAACATGTCAAAAAAGTATGTGCACGCCTGTTATCTGATGCTGATGATGAGAGGGAAAGGATAACTTACATTATGAGCTATTAAATTTTCCACAGGCGGAAGTGTGAAATTGAGGGTGACACATTTACTCCTTTTATTTAATTAGTGACAAAAGAGTTCGTGAGCCAGCATAATACACCATTTTACTTCTGCATAATGGATTCATACTCCAAGTTACGCTACTGATTACCACATCAATGTCACAAAATCATGTGCCTAATTTCTTATTGCGACGTTTTATGACTATAAAAGATTTTATCCAGCTTTTCTTACCTACGCAATTATATTTCTTCCTGCAAAACATTCCTTCTATTTTTAGTATTTTGTAGAAAAGAGCAGCCCAGCATAACTTTTTTAATTCGGCAGACTTTAATACTTTAATGTATTCCCTAATTTCCTGTTATTTGGCGTGTAACAGAGAATATAATATCATATTAAACCTTTTTGGTAAGAGTCAGTTTTATCTTCATATTCCAGCTAATAGGTGTCAAAATGGGATTTGAGCATCATTCAATCTTCATTTTGTTTTGTTTGATTGAATAACTTCGATTAAAGTGCCGAGTACTGCTTTGAAAAAGAATTGAATTTTCATAAATTTTAGTTAAATCATGAAGCTACTTATCGTATCCTTACTACTAATAATTTTAGCTTGTCAGAAAGGAACTTCTTTTCTTTTTCCTGGGATCGGGAATAGTCAAGGTAAGGTATTTGAAAATGCATGATTATTTAAGCAATCTTAAGTTTGGTTGATATTTTTGAATGCCGTTTTAAATGCGTGCAGATTTTTGTAAAAAAAATTGCCACTGATAAATATAATGTTTTGTAGTCGTTTGGATGACAGGTCCACCAAACGTTTTAGCAGGTAGTTGCAGATTTGGTCAAACGTCCATGGTTTTACCTGCCAGGCCTTGTCAATTTTGCAGGTGTTGGGGGAGCTTTTGGCTTTGTCGACGATTGAATAATTGTCTACCGACAAGTAGTACATCTTCGACGACTACACCCAGTACGACGACGTCATCCACAACCATGTCATCGTTAGGTTAAATGGTGTTTGTGCATTTTCGAGTAGATAAACGATGATGATTCTTGATTTGAAATGCAAGCAGAAAAAACAATCTAGGTACATCAATTACAAAAAATATAAGTGGAGCATGTCATGCAAAGTAGCTATCGAATTAAGTGTACAAATATGTAATATTTCGTTGAATTTAAGGCAAAATATGTACAGCGTAATAATCTAAACGTCGTAAATCTTGAATAAAACTAATAAGTTTAAATTTTAATCGAAAAAAATAATAGCAGTAAACATTTGATTTAAAAATTCCATTACAAAATTTTGATTTGTACTCAATTATTCTGGGCAGACAAACCCCTGCAGATACCTACATATGCCACTGTCAATCCAATTAGCACAATTTTAAACATCGTCGTCAATATTTTCTGATTTAGAATAAGGAACTTTGACGATCTGTGTTTTTAACTCATGACGCCCATTTATTTGCCCCAAGTCTCAAATAACAAATGAAGTTAAAATGACTCAGAATTTCTGGAAAAAATATCAAAATTAATGTTTGATAATTTTCAATTCACGGTAAAAATAATTTGCTGACTTATATAAGGATTTTTTTTCATTGTTAGCTGCTCGCTCATGAGAAACGTGCCTGTGACTTAATCACAAGCTTCTATTGTTATCCCCATCAAATGAAAACCTTCTCACTCAAAACGCTACATTTTATGCATTTATCACAATGGAAAAGGACATTTTACTTCCAGCTCATGCTGCAAGCATGCGATAAAAAGTCATCATTCATTATCTACGCTTCCCTGAACATATTTCCTAATAATTTCTGTATTTCAAGTTGCAACTCATAGTTGCCCACGCCAAAAAGAGAAAACAAGCTCAGCACAAAAAAACATTATTTGAATGAAGCTGTGCACTGGCAGATGAGAAGGGAATGTAATTTTTCCTTTCTTTGTTGTTGTTTCTAAAAGCCATTGATGATGACGATGACGATATTCATGCAAACAAAAATATTGGCACAGTTTCCAGTAGAGTGGTGTAGGTATACAACTTTGTTAAGAGGATAAGTAACCCTGTTATTGTTTGTGTCAGTGATTGAAACATTTTAACACGCCATGCAGCTTCATCTGTAGCAACTTTCCCATTTATTTGTACAGCATAGCGAAAGCATCTGTCAACAAGAAAAACAAAAGAAAAACTCAACAAAATCGCGTAAGAATCCATCCATGCTCCATATTATACACATAGCTCATGGGAAAAACAGAGCCTCGTAGTCTGCCACTATCAAACGTCTCTTGAATGAAAGTGCTCCTTGGAAAATTGAAATAATACATAAATACATATCAGTATTCAAACAACAGAGGCTCCGTCCCAATCAATTTAATCCAGCCATCTTTCTCCCGACTCACACATAACAGCAGAGACGTCATGACGCAGTTTGTGTTTTTCTCCTGTATATTGAAATACCCAGCACATTTTGGTTTCATCAAAATTGTCTTGCTGCCGCTGATGCTAAAGTTTCACAAAACACAATATAAAATAAAATCTCTACTCTAAACCACCAACAATACGGAATGTCGACACGTTTGTTTTCAGCTCTGCTCATATTATTATTATTATCTCGAAACGGATTTTCTTTTGAACGACATGGACCAACACAAGAGCTTGTATTTATATAGTCAGCTTTCATTTTAAACGATAAATACCTACATGGCTTTTTTACCCGTTAACTTTAATATATAGCGCATCCTTTCATAGCAAAAGGCATATATTTTCACTCAAAGAAAATCAGAACCACTTTGTACGAGAAGTGAACATGAAATCCGCCTTTCACATTTTACCTTTTCCCTTCAGCGTCGTGCCTTTTGCCAAAGGTATAAATAGCGTGAAGCCGAAAGAGAGAGAGAGTGACGACGATGATATTGAAGAGTCAGGTAAACATGCTTTTTTACCTCCACTCCACCTACCTACCTATTTATCTACCTACCTATCTTCAACAACACAATAGAAAAAAATTGTTACGTTTTAAGGCTATAACGTTACTTGTACGTACCCTGTCGACTATCAATACAAATTGTTTTAGCCATATGGGGTAAAAGGATATTACCCATGTCTGTATATCATCATCATCATCAACATCACTAGAAAGCCGCACGAGTCAACTGGAAATAGCCTACCAGTTCCAAATCTGTGTTCAAGTATATTAATAGACAGAGAAGAAGAGGAAGAAAAACACACATTCTCTGTGTACATGCTTATCTGCCTCAACGCCTAGGTACATTATGTATGTATGTGTCGGTGTGTATAGCTTCTCAACTGTGCTGAAATCGATTGGAAGGAATGGGCACGCCCGAGTTTCCAAGCATGTCACTTGCCACCCCGTGCACTTTTTTTTATAACAGCACGTATACCAAATATGTTACCATCCTCATGTTATGCTCTCTCTTTCTCGGTTCGTTTTTTAGCTGTTGTAGTAGTACTAGCACTAGTAGTGGTAGCAGCATAGCAGAATATATATTCATTCAGATTTTGCTATATGAAAAAAGAGAGGTAAAAATAACATGCGATATACGAGAACTACTACAACAAGCTGTTGTGAACAGTGAGCACACCATCTCTCCTTTTTTCATTCAATCATATAGTACGGGTAATATTTACGAATATTACATTGTATTAAAGTGTGTGAAAAATAGAAATGCCTTTACACTGCTTTAGAAAAATGTCTAGTGAAATTCAAGAACACATAGTTATAGTAATACGCTGATGTTGCTGATGAAAAGTATGATGATATGGTACGGTGGTAGTATCGCATGTACTTTCCTGGTAGTAGCAGTTTCGGGGAAAATAACATAAATACAAAATATATATTCTACGTATCAGCAAAAAGTATCGTCGGCGTATAATAAAAAACGGCTGTATTACCAACTGAATGAATGACATGCCTGAACATGTGCGTCAAATGTATAAAAAGGAACAAGCAGCATTTTTTGGTTATTACTGCTTTGAAAAGGAAAACCTGTGTTTTATCATTATTACTTGGTTGCTTGCGCTTTCATGTCATCCTCCTCTTCTTATGAAGCTATTCCCGTGTACTGCGCGTCTTGTATTATTATTGGAGCGAAAGCTTTCTTTCCTGAAATCTAAGCACACAAGAAGAAGAAAAAAGCTGTATATACGCCATGGTATTCTACTTGCATAACCATACATACATCAGACAGGCATATATGATGATTACGCTAAAGAAGAAGAGGAAGATAAGAAAAAAACTCTGTTTTCTCTACACTTTTGGAAACTGATGGGGAACAGGACACTTATACAAGTGGATGGGTATATAGAATCACTAGCTCTGCTAATATGTCGCTGCTACTCCAAATAACATGCTTGTATATAAATTGATATGTACACTTTTTTCAATAAGAGAAAAGGGTAAAGGCACGACGGAGGATATACTGCTGCTGCTTTCATCCACAACTTTTCAATACAATTCCACTCAAAGTGAAAAAGAACAGAAGCAGCAGTTGGAGTAGTTCTCTTTTTAAAAACATGGTTAAATGAATGAATCTATGTAAAAAGTATCACCTTTATAGATAGATTTATCATGTGTATATATATAACTGCTCTGATGATGACGAGAAAGTTGGGTTTTATAGTTGGGTTTGTTGGAAAGAGTAACGAAAAGTGGGAAAGAGGTAAGGAGATTTGAAGTGGACTGTGTGCTGTTGTGCCTGCCTGCCTGCCTGTGTCTATGTGTGTTGTCGACGAGAGGAGAGCCAAAAAGGAAACCTGCCAATTGGCCAAAAAACTGCCGTACTTTAAGTAGTTGCAAGTACTGTGAAACCAAAAGGAAAGAAAGGTATAATAAAAAATAGGGTTTACACAACGCACACACAATGGGAAACTGCTATTAAAGTCTGTATAAATTGTATACAAAAAAAGTGTGGTGGTGGCGATGGTGGTGGTGGTGATGGTGGCGGTGTATGATGAAGGTTTATATGCTGCTGTTGCTGTAACGTAATGTGTTTTTGTGTGTGCAATGTGCATAGATGAAGTATAGAGTGACTATTCTTTATGAAAGACGAAATTAGTTTGTTTGCTACTATAAAAAAGTTACAACCTTCATTAGTGGTGAAAAAAGGTGAAAATGCAACTTTTTCTGTTGCTTGCTGCTATACTAAAAAGAGAGGTTTATATGCTGTGCTATGGATAGATAGAGAGGCTTCTTCTATTTATAATGAAAGTAATTGATTACTACTTTCTTCTTCATCATCATCAACAACAACAACAGCGAAAATATTCACAGTTTAGTAGAAAAATTCCGTGACAAGTTTTTTTTATAAAAAAGGAGCAGCACGACACACGGACACTGCGAGCAGCATCACAAAAAATATTACTGTACGATATTATTATTATTACGTTGTTGGAATAATAATAAAAATTCTAGTGCGCAAAAAAGGAATACATAAAATGGTTAAATCCTTTTTCTACTACCACTCATCGCTGACCTCATGAAATTACTTTACTCTCCAGCAGTAAAAATTAATTTGACCATTTTTGATTTCCTGTTGCTGATTTTCTCTTTCAAGTGGTGAGAATGAACGTTGGAGAAAAGTGTTCAGTGAAAAAGAAAAAGAGAAACAGGATAATAATTACTTGTGCAAAACATTTCTGAATTTTACTAAAAAAATTACAAACGTTTTTTTTGTCTCTTTCAAGCTACAACTAATTCAGTGCAAAATATACCGACCTTGTTCTAAAAAATATAAGAAGGAAAAAATAAGAAATTTAGCTACAAATTCAACGGCTAATTAAGTATTACCACCTTTTGTAAAGTGTGTCCGTGTTAAAAAATATCAGAGTATTTGTTGTTGTGATAGGAAGTGCTGGCACCGACTTTCACAACAAGCGCATTTTTTTATTACTTTACGCATAATTATAGACTTCGTT